>JASFDH010002145.1:0-11882 GCA_036937195.1 Nidularia pulvinata | reverse complement strand
AAACAATAATGAAAATAGATATGAAACAAAAGATGAAGGCAGTGTAAAGAAAGCTGTGTAGGTCACTACTTCTAACAGAACCCTGTTCTGATAATTATTCTTGAAATTCTTCTTATGAATGGGGAAAGAGATGTCAACTTCTCATGGATCTGTTTGGCCTCCTGACTAGAGAAGGCATGAATGTCAATATTTTCTTTTAATTTGTAGCCACAACTTACATCTTGGCTATTTTCACAGATCTAAATCATTGCAGCAAGGCTTGGATGCAACTTCAAGATACCAAGCTAATATGTCTAGGCAAGTACTCAAGAAGAAATATAGTAAGTTACTCCCCTCAGGTGGTACTAAACAAATGACTGAGGAGAGCATTGAGAAGCAACCTTGTATTTAAGCTACCTAAGTAGAATGTACTGTAGGTAGCTACAAGTGGCATAGACAAATAAATGGATGTAAATGTATGATTATTCTATTCAGAAACCCTGTATGTGCCAAGTAAGCGAGAAAAACCTCTTGTGCCTAGATGTAACTTCCCTGCATGTGTAAGAAGGCTTTCTTGAGGTGGACAGGGTCTGTGTTTGGGAAAGGCATTTGCTGCAGTCAGTCTCTTTGCTGACCAAGCCACTGACTCAAGTTTTTGTGGTTGTCACTCCAGTTGACAACAACATTGCATGTTGCATGACTGTCACTGTTGCTGGCATGCATCAGCAACAAATCTAACCACATATGCTATCCTTAGAACCACCGATTCCCCTCTGAAAACTGCTGGGATCTCCCTTTCAGCATGCAATGGCAATCTAGTAAGTATCACACACATAGCACAGTAGCACTTACCTTAGCAATAATTAATATTTAAGGAATTTCATTTCCAAATCTATGTCAGCCTACTAATCATACATAAAGGTGAATGTAAGCTCATTCATTGTTTTAATATACACAGTGCTTGGCACTCAGCTCAATCAATTGAGCTTTGTGGTTTCAGCAGTGTTGTGCTGCCAAAACAAGCTGAGATGCAAGCACTGGAGGAGTGGTGTGAGTGCTCACACTGCTCTGTAGGTGTGGCATGGAAGCTTGTCCTATACATGAAAAGAGAATTTACATGGCTCTGGTGTCATGTTTGGGACAATGAGTTTTTGATTTAAAATAATTAAAAAACTCAATGTATAGCATATAGTGTACATATTTTAAAATGGCTAGTTGGATCAGTGGATTCTGCTTGCATTAGGATTGTCTCATTGAAAACTATTATCTGTATAAATTTCAAAATTTTTTTCAAATATCACCTTTCATTGTTTTACATTTTTCTATTTTTTGAACTCAATTTCTACTTTCCCATTTTGATATTTGATAGGGATATATTCATTATAGTATTGTACAATCTACAAGTTACTACTTGCCAAGATATATCAATATTCAAAATATATTGCTAGTGAAACCCACATGCATTATTTTTTTATGCCACTGTAGTAATTTGAGTGATTTATTTATGTGTAGCTATAAATAATTCAATGTAGTTCATGTAATTTTTGGAGAAAAATAGGAGCATTAAAAAAAATAAAACTGTCATATTGATGTGAATGTTTAATATTGTCAATTTCAACAACAATTCAGTTATCATTTAACTGAGCTGTGAGCTGTGCAAATGCCCAACACGATGTTGCCAGGATCCCAAATGAATGTTAGGTGTTACCCCATTTATTGTTAGTTAACACCTAATTGGGTGTTACTTAACACAGGGGGGGAGCGAACCATGAGCTGAAGGCAAGTGGTGAGCGACTACTAAAGATGAGGTAGCAGGAATGCAAAGATCTCCTGCCCAGGTGGGAAGAAGAGAGCTTTCAGTGTGTTGACCTTGTCAGTGCATCCTGCAGGCTTTTATACACAGCTGGTGTGAGTCATGATGACAGATTTAATTATTGCATTGTACCACATGAGCTTTAGCCAAACCCAACCACATAGCAAGTTCTCACACAAGCTCCGGCACATTGGCCTCGACCTGAAACGATCACAAGGTGAGTCAGACTGACATAGACATCGCTGGCATGTCTGTGGCTATTGATCATCCATCGTTCCATCACAGAGCGATGGCAGGTAAACATCGCATGACAATAAAACTTTGGCACATTAGCGCCAAAGATAAACTAAGGATAAACTTAGCAAACACCATGATAAGTGTCACAGGGTCGCTTCCCCCTGTATATGCTATAACTTCAGTTTATTAGACCAGAGAATAGTAGCGATGCAGAGTATTTAATTATATCTAGCACTTTAGTTCCAAAAGAGGGTTGTGAGACACCAAATCTGGAAATAGCTAAGACATGTTCACAAAGTGAATGCCTAAGCTAAACTTAGCTGGTATCCACAGATATTCCAGTACTGCTAAAAATAACAGCTCCCAGCACCTATTTGAAAATAGTACAGCCAGTGCCTAAATGAGTGCTAAGGTAATAACACCTTAAATATAATTAATTAAACATGCAAACTTAATAGATTAAGTAATGCTAGGCAATTAAAGGGTGATTTACATCATGTGATGAGCTATTGGCTCACACTACACGTACACAAGCCTAAACATAACTGCCGGTACTAGGGCTAGACATGAGTCTAAGACTGGTTAGGTTATGGGCTGAATATTTGATTGTAGAGATGGTAGGGATGGTAGGGATGAGTAGGGATGGTAGAGATGGTAGAGATGAGTAGAGATGATAGAGATGAGTAGGGATGGTAGGATTGAGTAGAGATGGTAGGGATGAGTAGGGATTTAGCATAGGTAAGGTGAGTGAATGTGTATCTGCTGAGATTCACAGCTGCATAAACAACTGAGCATACTGTAGAACATTCAAGTGGCTAAGCTGCTCACATTGTGTGGATGGAGGTAAGTTACTGAACATATGAGTGACTTAGCCACTCACAATATGTAGGGACAAGTGCAAGCAGCTTAGCTACTTAGATATGTGATTAAATGGGCAAGTGAAATATAGCCAAAATATGAGCAGCTAAGCTGCTCAGATTCACAACTGCATGAATCACTGAGCATGCAGCAGCAGAACATGAAAGTGACTAAGTTTCTCATGCTGTGAGTAGAGATAAGTGTCCAAAATATGAACTACTCAATCACTTACAATCTGAGACAAGTCACCAATAATGCAAGTAGCTAAGCTACTTGTAACTTCATAGGTGGAAATAATCACAGACACAAATATAACCAGTTTAGCTACTCACATATGTGACTGCATGTAGCAAGTAAACACATAGCTGAAAATATGAGTGACTAAGCTACTTAGATTCAAAAAAATATGAATAAATGACCATGCAGCAGCAAATGAAAATAACTAAGCTGCTTGCATTGTGCAGGTAGAGATAAGCATTCAAAAAGATATACACCTGTGAGAAGCCACTGTGGGTAATTACAAGTAAGAAAGTTGAGCAGCTTAGCTACTTGAAAGTTGCATTAATGATCCCAGTGCATGAGTAGGGTAGTGTTGGTTAGGAATCAGGGTTGTGCAGTTAAAAATAAAGTAGGTACTTGAGGTCTTTGAGAATGGCTTCAGGACCACAGTTTTGGGACTGCAGGAGGACAAACCCTCAATATTTGACTAGCGTAACTGCTTGCAATGTTCCTCTTCAGGTCATACCTAACACCTTATAGCCTACAAAATATACTCAAACACAGGATTAATGATACTTAAAATTATCAAAATGCACTTAAAGGTACTGAAACTCACTTAAAATATTCAAAAATATGAGCAATGTAGCCACTCACAATCTGGTGTGCCTGAGACTAGTCACTATGCTTGCAATTTTGTAGGCAGAAAAAAGCCAATGATACCAATGTGTGCAGCTTAGCCTCTCAGATATGCAACTGCATGAGAAAGTGAAAATATAGATGAAAATACAAGTGAGTAAGTTGCTTGGATTCACAACTGCATAAATTACTGAGCACACAGCAGAAAATGCAAGTGACTAAGCTGCTTGCATCAGGTGGATAAAAATAAGTCACTGAAAATATGAGTGACTCAGCCACTCACAATCTGCAGGCACACATGCGAGCAGCTTAGCTACTCAGATATGTGCATACATGTGTGAGTGAAAATGTAGCCAAAAATATCAGTGATTAAGCTGCAGTGATTCAGAACTGCATGAATAACTAGCAAATAACCAAGCTGCTTGCATCAAGTGGACAGAGATAAGTCACTGAAATATGAGTGACTCCGCTACTTACAATCTGCACACATATATTCAGGCAGCTTAGCTACTCAGATATGTGAATACATGAGTAAGTGAAAATGTAGCAAAAAATATGAGTGATTAAGCTGCTCAGCTTCACAACTGTATGAATAATTGAACATGCAGCAGAAAATACAAGCAACTAAGCTGCTCGCATTGTGTAGGTAGAGAAAAGTCACTGAAAATATGAGCAACTTAGCCACTTGCAACATGAGACAAGTCACCAAAATACAAGCAACTAAGCTACTTGCAATTTCATAGATGGAGAAGCCACAGACAGAAATGCGAGTAGCTTAGCTACTTGAATATGTGACTGCATGAGTAGGTGAAAATGTAGGCGAAATATAAGTGACTAAGCTGCTCATATTCACAAACTACACAAATAACTGAACATGCAGCAGAAAATGAAAGTCACCATGCTGCTTGCATTGTGTGGATAGAGATAAGTCACCAAAAATATTAGCAACTTAACTGCTCACCATCTGGTCAGCCTGAGACAAGTAATCAAAAATATAAGCAGCTAAGCTACTTGCAGCTTTGTAGGTAGGAAAAACCATGGACACAAATGCAAGCAGCTTAGGTACTTGGATATGTGATTGCATGAGCAGGTGAACATGTAGCCAAAAATATGAGCTTTCATGCCGCTTGGATTTATAACTGCCTGAGTAATTGAGCATACAGCAGAAAATGCAAAAGCTGCTCATAGATATCTACATGAGTGTCCTCCTGCAGTTCCAAAACAGCTGTCCTGAAACCCATCTGCAAGCATCTACCCTATTTTTAGCCACCACATGACCCTGGTCCCTAACCCACACTACCCCACATATGTACTGGGTTTGAAAAGACGAGCAGCTAAGCTGCTTACAGATATATATCAGAGATGGATGTAAATGAGAAAGACGAGCAGCTAAGCTGCTCACAGATATACACCTGTGGGAAGCCGTTGGGGGTAATTATAAATGAGAAAGTCGAGCAGCTTAGCTACTCGAAAGTTGTACTAATGATCCCAGTGCATGTGTAGGGTAGTGCGGGTTAGGGATCAGGGTCACACAGTTAAAAATAAAGTAGGTACTTCGCAAGGACCTTTGCTAGTCGTTCTAGTATCCTAAGTATCATGATCTGTAGACTATATTCTTTCCAACTAAGTTGCTCTATTCTAAACCTTGGAATATATGTACAAGCTACATCTGAGCTGCTCAAATGAACTGACTCGTATTTAATCTTCTATGAAAAAGCGTGGATTCGACATTGTCCTCATAGTATGGCATCCTTCTAGTTTTATGAGCGATTTAGCTGCTCGATTGTGCTGTCCGGTGTAAATTAACCTTGAATGTGCTTTGCTTAGTAGGCAAGCCAGCCAAAAATTGTTCATAATCCTTGAGAAGTTGACCTTTCTAACGTCAATATTTGACTAGCTTAGCCGCCTGCAATGTCCCTCTTCAGGTCATACCTAACACCCTGTAGCCTACAAAATATACTCAAACACAGGGTTAACGATACTTAAAATTATTGAAATGTACTTAAAGGTACTGAAACTCACTTAAAAATATTCAAAAATATGAGCGACATAGCCGCTCACAATCTGGTGTGCCTGAGACAAGTCACTATGCTTGCAATTTTGTAGGCAGAAAAAAGCCAACAACACTTATTTGTGCAGCTTAGCTATTTAGATATGCGACTGTATGAGAAAGTGAAAATATAGCTGAAAATATGAGCGACTAAGCTGCTTGGATTTACAACTGCGTGAATTACTGAGTATACAGCAGAAAATGCAAGTGACTAAGCTGCTTGCATCGGGTGGATAGAAATAAGTCACTGAAAATATGAGTGACTCAGCCACTCACAATCTGCAGGCACACATGCGAGCAGCTTAGCTACTCGGATATGTGAATACATGAGTAAGCAAAAATATAGCTGAAAATATGAGTGGTTAAGCTGCTCTGATTCAGACTGCATGAATAACTGGGCGCCCAGCAAAAAATGCAAGTGACTAAGCTGCTCGTATTAAGTGGATAGAGATAAGTCACTGAAAATATGAGTGACTCAGCCACTTACAATCTGCAGGCATATATTTGAGCAACATAGCTGCTCGGACATGTGAATACATGAGCAAATGAAAATGTAGCCGAAAATATGAGTGATTAAGCTGCTCGGATTAACAATTGTATGAATAACGGAACATGCAGCAGAAAATGCAAGCGACTAAGCTGCTCGCATTGTGAGTAGAGAAAAGTCATCAAAAATATGAGTAACTTAGCCACTTGCAACATAGGACAAGTCACCAACAATACAAGCAACTAAGCTTCTTGCAGTTTTGTAGGTGGAGAACTCACAGACAGAAATGCGAGCAGCTTAGCTACTTGAATATGTGACTGCATGAGTAAGTGAAAATGTAGGCGAAAATGTGAGCAACTAAGCTGCTCATATTCACAACTACACGAATAACTGAGCATGCAGCAGAAATGAAAGTGACCGTGCTGCTCGGAATGTGTGGATAGGAATAAGGCACCGAAAATATTAGCAACTTAACTGCTCACCATCTGGTAGGCCTGAGACAAGTAATCAAAAATATAAGCAGCTAAGCTACTTGCAGCTTCGTAGGTAGGAAAAAACCATGGACACAAATGCAAGCAGCTTAGCTACTTGGATATGTAACTGCATGAGCGGATAAACATGTAGCCAAAAATACGAGCAACTAAGATGTCAGATTCACAACTGCCTGAGTAATTGAACATGCAGCAGAAAATCCCAGTGACTAAGCTGCTTGCATCGGGTGCACATTGGTAACTGGACTGGAAATAAAGATGCAGGCACAAATGCAAGCAGCTTAGCTACTCGGATATACAACCGGATGAGTAAGTGAGCATGTACCCAAAAATATGTGCAGCTAAGCCGCTTAGATTCACAACTGCTTGAGTAAGTGAGCACGCAGCAGAAAATGCAAGTGACTAAGCTGCTCGCATCAGGTAGGTGGAGATAAATCACCAAAAATATGAGCAACTTGGCTGCTCGCAATCTGGTGGCCAGAGACAAGTCACCGAAACTACAAGCAGTTAAGCTATTTGTAATTTCATAAGCAAAGAAATGCTATGAAACTATGAGCGACTTAGCTATACATAAAATATGACCCCCAGAGTCCTATCGCATAGCTATAGGACTCTACCTATCCCAACGATCCTATAGTTTCTAAGACTCAATCTAAGAAGAGGCTCATAACCCTGAGGATACGACTTAGGGTTTACCGTGACTGTAAGGTTGCCATGGGCGTGGTACGAGCAGCGTGGGGCTTAGGAGCACTAATATTAGTGGAACAGTGATTTACAGAAGGATATGAGGGTTGAGGCCGAGAAGATTGTGATGATGACAGAGAAGGAGGCTTAGTCGGTAGCAATGAGCTCCTAGGTGGAGGAGGAGGGTTAGGGTACTGAGATGGACAGCGATTGACTGTTGAGGATTGGCGACGAGCTTGCTGTTGAGTCGAAGTTGGCTGCTGTAAGTCTTGTTTTTTCGAAGAGGAGTTGGAGGCTGATTTTGGACGATGCATCAGCAGTTTTTCATAGAAACTTGATGTCGAAACAGGCGTTTCATCATCAAAGAAGGCTGGTTATTATTGTTAACAAGGGTAAAAAATTGAAAGATGGAGGGGGGTACCTGTTCGAGCCTCGTTGACTGCCTGAGGTGCAAGATCCTCCTCAGAGGAATAGCCGAATTCAAGTGGTCCATCAGTTGGCGAACTTGAGTAATCAACTATATGTTGGCGCTTTTTCTCCTTACGAGCCTCTGGGCTGTCATCTTATGGTTAATGGTTAGTTAGCCAGCCTATGGCGACGAAAAATTAACTTACCCAGAAGCTGGCCACGCATTCGGCGATCACCTAATTGTGATTGAGAAGGTGGTGTTGAGGCCTTCTGAGGATGAGGCGGTATCGTGACTTTCTGGAGATGATGCATATGGATGGGAGATGTCCACAGAGACGAGGCTACAGTAAAAGATTAGCTAATATTAAAGAAGAAAAAAGAAAATCACTTACACTTAGTGAGATCGCTCACGACATGGCTTGACTCCATCGATACATCATCATCAGCAGATTGATTTGCTATGGATCCATCGCTGTATGCAGACTCCATTCTCACCGATATGTCGCCATCTATGTTGGTGGCCTCCTGGGTAGCGGGGGCATACTCGTCCTCTGTTGTGGTTCTACCGTCTGTAGAGTAGTCTGTCGTAGTGTAGATAGTGTGTTCCAAGAGGGTATCTGGCTCGATACGTGCTTTTGATGCCATTTGATTGTTTTGATCATAATTGTCCTCGTCCGACTCGATAATGATGGGCTTGGACTTCTTACAAGACTTCTTGGTGGTCACTGCTTGCTCCTTTGCCTTCTCCGCCTCTTCCCTCTTCCCTTTCCCCTTATCCTGTACCCTCTCGGCTTTCTTGTGTGGCTTCGATGTCTTCGTCTTGTTTGGTTGTAGCTCCTCGTACTCTCCATTGACTTCGTCTTGACTCTTGCCATGATCGCTATCATCGTCTTCATTCATTTTGTTGCACATAGTGATGTGCTAGGCCCGGCCTGAAGCCTGAAGCCGGCCGAAGCCGGGCCTGATTTTGCCGGGCCTGACTGAGCCGGGCCTGAGGATTTGAACGGCCTACGGCTCAGGCTTTATGAGCAGGAAGCCTGAGGCCGCGGCCTAAGCCGCGGCTTTTTACTGTGCGGAGAGTGAAGTGTGCCGGTAATATCGGCATCTCCGACCAGCTGTATAGGTATTAGCCACAAGAGTGATCACCCAATAAAAATGTATACCAACACACAAACGGATGAAAGCAAGCGATTCCAACAGCGATGATGGTGCACAGTGCTGATCAGCAATATATGAAAGATTTTCAAATGTATTTAGAGTGCGAAGAGATGATTCCTGGTGTGATGGGAATCGTAGAATGGTGGGGAGTAAGTTATATATGAGTTATATTTGCCAATATTTTAGTTGATATCATCGTCTCGCTTTAGCTCAATGCACAGTGTTATCCAACATGGGCTTCCTTAGCTGCTGACTACTAATGTATTTAGAGTGCGAAGAGATGATTCCTGGTGCGATGGGAATCATAGAATGGTGGGGAGTAAGTTATATATGAGTTATATTTGCCAATATTTTAGCTGATATCATTGTCTTGCTTTAGCTCAATGCACAGTGTTATCCAACATGGGGTTCCTTAGTTGCTGACTACTTGTCTGTCATGGCATCCTCAATTTCGAGTGAGCTTGCATTTTCTTCCACCAGAATCACAATAGGGAAGTGCTGTATTCGACTTCAGGGAGATATTGTTGAAGCACTACAGCGCTTTAAATGTATGTTCGATAACGATCTTATATTCAGGGAGGTAAGGACATGTGCTGAGGACCAGTCTATCTTCAAGGAGGAAGCAGAAGCACCAAGGGATGAAGAGAAGAGTGAGTTCTCGTGGGATACCCTTCTTGCAGAAGAGGACATTGCTGATTCAGACAACGAAGTAGATTATAGTGATGTTGATTAGAGTCTACATTAAGTATATGTACATTCAGTAGCGAATACTTGTGCGCTCGTATGCCAAAAGCCGCGGCCTGAGCCTGAGCCGGCCTGAAGCCGGCCGAAGCCTGCTTCGACGGCTCAGGCCTCAATTTTTTGAAGCCTGAGCCGTCAAAGCCGGGCCTAAGCCGGGCCGGCACATCACTAGTCCCTAGTACCAAGCGGCTAAAATACTTACACGATGCCATTAGGTCGGATTACCATTGCTCGTTCATTTTGAATACTATTTATTATCCTGGGTCTGGAGACTTGCGCTATGTTTATTACACGTAAGTTCATGTTTATTTTATGAATATTGTGATATATTCAAGCCTTTTAATTCTTCAGTCCTGCCGCTGGAGCTCACATCCTTGTGTGAGTGCATCTTTAGCATCTAACTCATCTGTGCTCTATTTTATACAACTCAATGCATTCTAATTTTTGGGTCTTTCAATTTATCCAGAAATGACCAGATAAACTCATTTTCCTGCTATAAATCTAGCTAGACGTGACCTAAGCGATGGGTCAGAAATGCTTAGTCGTGAAGCGGTGTCGAATATGCTAGCTATAGTAGCAATACCCAAAAACTAGTTGCATCGCGAACTGATAGTTGGAAATTTTATTCTCCAGTAAATGCCAAATAAAAGCGAGCTCGGCTCAGTTCAGCTCAGTGCTGAAGTTTTGTAGTACCAGAGTCCTAATTTCTAAAGCGCTAAGTTTGGTTTTGTTTGCACACATCGCACCCAACAGCATCTCGTGATCAGTTGTAGTCTTTCGTGACGCGTGACTCTTGCCTGGTGAGACTCTTGCCAACATTCAACAATTATATTCAGAATCATAGAGTCGATATCTCAAATAGCACAAGAGCCCAGGTTCCCATTTCGGAATCCTAGAGAATTCCAGGATTCCGAATATTCACAGTCTTCTCAAAAATGTCAACAAGTTATCTTGAATCCTGAATCCTGAATCCTGATCAACTTGTCCTGATTCCAAATGGAATCGCCAGTGGCAGTGAGTATATTTCCAGTTATCTAGGCAGAATTTTGCTCTAAAACTGGGATTCGTTCACCTTCCATTAAAATCGACCCTGCTGTGCTTCAAGCTGGCAGAAAAGGAGATGCAGTGTATATCCTTTCACGGCCTTGCGGAAATATGACTGCAGAAGAAAATGGTCCGGACTTTGTCCGGGTGATCAAGAGCGTGCATTAATGCTGATCCTTGTACAACAGTTGATACTGCGTAGATGCCCCGATACAAATTTGGACATTTTGGAAACCGTGCCGACAATCATGGACCCGGGAATTCATACAGCGCGGACTTAGTTGTCAAATCATTCATCGCTTTAACCGTCTTATAAACCTCATCCAGAACTCTTGGGGTCTTCTCTTGACCTTCTCAATTCGGTACCCCTTCTAGCGGGGACCGTTTTGCAGCTCATAGCTGCACATTGCACATGAAGTCGTTCTTTCCATTAGGTGCCGACTTTCTGGGAACTGTCCTTCACGGAATTTTCTATGGTACGGATCCAGAATGGTCACTATATTTTAAGTCACAATTCAAAGAAATTTATTAACAATAGGCTTTCACACATCTCTTTATGCTCTATTCATCGCTATTCATTGGCAAAGAGGAACGAAGCCTTTTCATGGTGCAATGAATCTCGCCACCACTGCCCTTTTTGTGCTTTGCTCTGGTGCTCTTATTGTCCAAATCTGGGCAATGTATGATGAATTGGTGCGTTTTTATGAATACCTATTATCGTTTTCAAGCTCTAATAAACATTTGCTGCAATTTATAAGCTCGAAATTGACAACTCCTCTCAAACTGCTAATCTTAACGCAGTTTACACGCTCTTATATGCACTGGTAGATTTTATAGCGCAAGGTACATTGGTGAGTATCATCATGAGCGCTTGAATCCTTCTACTGACGAATCTATAACAGATGTTTCGGTGTTTATTAATTTGGGATAACATCTATGTCATTGTATTTCCTGGGCTTTTGGCGGTAACAAGTTTGGGTATGTGTCATTTCAACATAACATGACGTTTTTAACAGTGGTCTCAATGACAAACGATGATAGCTGCTGTATTGACGGATGCAATAATCCTCGACGGGC
>JASFDH010002144.1:0-11885 GCA_036937195.1 Nidularia pulvinata | reverse complement strand
TTTGAAAGACGATAGGTCATAGACACGTAGGGAGCCATCGTCTGTGGAACACACGTATTAGCATGTTCTTAATTAAGAGTTGGTACAAATTTCGCAGTACCTGATCCAGCAAAAAGATGGCCAGCATGTCCAAAGGCGAGCGATGATACGTGAGTAGGAGTGGTCAATGTTCGGTGGAGCACGTAAAGATCATTAGGATTTCCTTCGGACTGCTTCTGGTCCATTTTGATTTGCCTTCGGGGCAGCGAGGCACTAATAGATTATAGTGCGCAATGACAAGCAGCCTTATGCGATGATCTGCCGGAGTGGTGGTCAAGTTTTTGGAATTTTCGAACGCGCCGTGTTTGGGGTACAAAAGCGTGACTCTGCATTTTTGGCACGTGGCATTTGTGCACAAGCTGGTTGCGGCCCATGCCGAAATCGCGACCTGTGCCAAACCAACTTGTCAACCTGACAGTTGACGAATTTCGTTGCCACTACCTATACCTTTGGTCAACTTCGTGACAGTGGCTTCATTGGCAGCGCTGAAAGCGGAAAGGGTTCTCAATCTTCAAAGGCTTACCTCTTCAAACATCGACCTTGACTCAATCCAATACGAAACTTCATTTTATGTGCCCCAAAGCTAATTAATTACTGCTTGCACTGCATAGCATCTCGCCGCTTTTTAATTTTTTTTAATTTTTCCGATTTCGTGCATTATCGACGCGTCAATGTGCGTCTTCTCCCAAGAAATTTCCGCCTACTGACATAGGCCATTCCAGGGAGCCGTGAAAAGTTGGGTGGCACTTCGAAGTATGCCCTGCAGAGGCAGTCTGCAACAAGGTACGTCGATATACTTATAATGCTGGAAATACTTATTCACAGCACAGAATGTTAGAATTTGTCATATAGTCCTGTCAGTTTCCATACAGATACCCTAAAAAAGAGGACACCTCATCACAACAGACGCAAAATCGTATATTGGGTTTCTCCCAGCAGAGATCCTTTCAATTATCTTCAAATACCTCCAAGAGATATGTTGTGTACGAAAAGATTTTTTTTTTTCGTGAGTGTTCTGGCGAGCCTGTGGATATTTCACAGGAGAAGTGCAAATGCGATACGGATCAATGTTATGAAGATCTGTGGGACCCCTTTACGATTTGCGCTGCGTAGTGTTATTCCCGTACTCCATCGTTTCCGTTTGCTCTCAATGGAGGGATGTCGCAGCAAAAATCCCTTATTTGTGGACGCGGATTGTCGTTTTCCTCGATTCCGATCCTACATCGATATCTACGTTGTCGTATCTCCAGTGGTCATGAGATCTTCCGCTGGAGGTGCATGTTTTGCGGGGGGATGCATCGGTGATGAGCTCAGAATCGGCTCCTAGTGACCCTATGGAACCCATCTGCACGAGAGCTGTCATTGAGAAGCCCTTCCTTCATCTTCATCGGTTTGAACGCCTTCATTTCGACGCTGTCTATAGCACGTCGCTGCCGTCTATGACGTGCAACTTCTGCGGAAGGACATGTTTCCTGGAGATTTTGAAGCTCGAATGCAAGATATGCGATGACTCCTGCCTGCACAATGCCCCGATTCCGAGCGAAATTCCCGAGCCTTTCTCCTTTCTACGTGTCTGAAGTGGTGCTAGATGGCGATACTTTCTTAGATGCTTTGAATGTTCCTGGACGGACATAAAATGTCTCTTCAGGGACCGGGGTCCTCTCATTGCTGTCCATCCCCCATATTCCATCACCTAGTGAAAGCAGTTTCGACCTCGTCTCCCTTATCGCCATGTGTTCCACCCTACATTGCCTCAGAATCCTCTCTCTTCGGGATGTAAATTACAGTGCCATCATGGGCAAGGAGACTTGCCCATCTATCATACTTGGCGTGGACACGATAATATTTGTCGACGTCATGAGCGATGTTGTCAGACAGTTTTGTGCTGTTGCCGATTCAAGATATGTCGGCTGTATAGTCTTCATTCGTTGTTCCTTCACCGATGTGCGCCTCAATCGTTCTGACCACCCCATTCTTACGGGGATCGATTCAATGAAAGACATCATCGACTGTCTCTCTTCATGGAAATGAGAGACTTACATTCGACACCTGCCGCGGTTTTAATAGCGAAGTGTTAAGGACATTATTTTTGCATGATTCAAGATTGTCCCGCGCTTGCAAGACGACAACTCTGAATATTTGCAACAGTCCTCATTTCTCGATTCGACATCTTCGCAGCATGGTTAAATCACATAGTGATGCTATTGCCAACCGAATTCGAAACATTTGGTGCATGCACAGTATCTAAGATCATCCTGCTCAGGCTGTGGTCGAGTACTCAGCCCCGAAGATGTGCAACGGTTCGATTCAATCAATGGATTGACTGTCTCCTTATCCTCGGCCGTTAACGCTGAACGCTTTTACGTTAAGCATACTGAACTAGAGTGGTTTGATTCAGATCGTACATAATACATCAGACATCTAAACCAAGCACTCTTGTAATCGTACCAAGTGTATGTCATAAGAATGATGATGGTCATCCTCGCTTGAATTCATATAACGAGTACCTCCAACTTCCAAATTGTGGATAAAACAAAGTGTTTTTAGTACTCTGTTTTATGACAAACTTGTTTGTGTGGGACATCGAGCAGATATGTCCAGTGTGCACTTTGATGCTCTGGACAGCACTATTATGTCAAGAAAGCAATGAATTTCTGAATTTCTGAACTTCATGCTCAAGTATTTGGAGAACTCACATATCGCACAGTCTGGCATCTATGGAGCGAACCACGCTGAGCATTGCAATGTCACAAGAATGACTAGATTACGCTTACTTTCCGCACACTCTGAGGTCCTTTTCGGCATCGCAAAGCGGGAACCCGCAGACGCTCCAATTTTTAAACGTTCGCCTTACACTTTTGACATCTTTAGTAAAGTCCGGTTTTCCATCCAGCGTCATCCACGTTCGCATAGACACTTCGCCTAGAAACTCTTGTGGATATCGCTTAATCCATCGCCGAAGCAAGGGCATAAGCCGACTCCTTGTTTCCGTAGACACGACGACAGTTTGATCTGACTCCTTTACAAATGCGGTGAGCAGAGTGCTAAGAAGCTGGACAGCACTCCCAGCCGCGGATTGGTAGTAGTCATTAGGTCTGCTGGACGGCGGATGAAGCATATATCTATCCCAGACGGGACCCAACTCGACCAATCGCTCTGCAATGGCTTGAGTAAGCCTTTTTCCGCCAGCTGCAATTGGCTTGTTCGACCGCAAGTATTTAGCGAAATAAGGCGTATGCTGGATAGCAATGAGCATTTCAAAGTAGGCGTTATTTAGTTTCAATTCTTCTGCATCACCACGAGGTGCATTCTTTGGAGCAAGAGGAGGATCCAAGAAATGGTCAACGGTGGCAGGAAGATACAACGCACAAAACCTCGACCAGATAATCTCTTGCTGCGGTTCTGTCTCCATGCGCAGTCGCCTTAGCTATGAAGTCCCAGGCACACTGAGTTAGATAGATGTCAAAAATAAAGAGTTGGAAAACATGCATATGATGTCAAAAACATTAGCTTCTCGATCTCATCGCTTGCCATTTTTCCATCGATAATGGCACTCTGTTTTAAATCTAGAATGAGGGATTCGTATAAAGTTAACTCAAATACGGCAAAGAAGCAAGATCTCGGGTGGTGAAGGCTCACCGAGAAGCACAGCAAAATCGTCTGACATAGGCATATCCTTGAAAAGCTCCCTGAGGCTTGCGTCGTCCATAATGCAAGAACGCTAGGGGTTGAGTGTAGGAAGTAAGAATTTCTCGCTAAAGTGGCGTTCAAAAGTACACAATGTGACAAATGCAGGAGGTAGTACTGGTTAGAGATGGTTGTTAAAATAAACAATGCAGCCTCGACGACATCGAAGATAGTTTTTCTCTGGGGGGCAAGGCGAGGGGGGCAAACAGATGAGTACATACAACAATTGTAGACTACCTATATACTATAAGACCTGAAACAAATTACAAAATAGGAATCAATGAAAAAGCCACAAAAATGTAAACTAAAGCGAAACAGATAGTATGCGAAAATGCGGTGCATTGCGAAACACTCGCAAACTATGATCCGATATTGCAACAATGGTGATAGCACGAAGGCTGCAGGTGTTGGAAATACGAGCTTGACGCCTGTCCCACTGGAAGTCCAGCTGACGTCGGACCGTTACAGATCGTATCAGTATGTGAACGGACATTGCTTTCCGTATTACTCTTCATTAGTTTTCTGTATTCTGTACATAACGGCTACGTATTTTACATATAAGGTTGAGTATTTTACTTGTAGTTCTTTACTCGTTTGTCACCTAAATAGCGGTTTCAGCCGTATTATCGGTGTTATTTCAACAGCAGGCAGCTAGCTGCCGCTAAGCTTACTAGGCCGTTATCATATGAACTTGGACGAGCCGCGGCTATCCTTATCAGTAATGCTATTTTCGGAATTTAAACCCAGATCGAACATAACAATTTGCACCACCTTTTTCAATTTGCCACTCAGACTTTCCGTCGTGACGATTTGCGATAGGTGCGTTTTTCAAGCTTAAACGACGCGTCGACACGCGTCTTTTATTGGAAATTAAAATGTTCTCGCACTATCGAAAGATAGATCGACTAGCATATATCAGTCGATAGTCGGGACTGGATAGTGGCCGTCCGAACTCCGGATTGTCAGCTTGGAGACTAGTATCTGCCACTTGCGAAGGCAGGCAGATACAGATACCCGAGGCACAGAGGTTCAAGGAGAATCCACAACTGCCTTTGGGTGACTAAATCCAGTACAACATGGTCGGTAGACTGTTGCATTGAAATACCCACAGCATTATCTGAAATATTCAATTTAACACAGAATCTTGCCAACGAGTCAAACCCTTGGGAACGCTCGAAGAAGAGCAAGGTTCGATACAACGGACACCATTGTCATATATTGTGTTTCTTCCGCCAGAGGTCCTTGCACTCATCTTCAAATATCTCTGCGTGACCGCTCGCCGACAAAAAAGTTATCAAAGATGCTTTCACCTCTATCTGGATGAATCAGATCCAGAGGAGGAAAATACGGATATGCCAAAGCCTCTGGCTCGCCCAAAGGAGAAATGCGCCTGCAATACGGGACCATATGAGGATGCATGGTATGAGCGTGAAGATCTGCGATGCGTATCTCTGTTTCTGTATTCCATCGTGTCTGTGATCTCGATGGAGAGACATTGCAGCAAAATTTCCAGCCTTTTGGACGCGAATTGTCGATTTTGGTCCTACATCAATACCGACCTCGCGCTGTTATCTCGAACGGACGCTAGATTTTCCTCTTCAGGTTGCCGTTCTACGAAGGGACACGTCAGTGAAGGACAAATTGACTCCTAATGACCTTATGGAATCCACGCGCTCAAGGGCGTCATCAACATGCTCTTCCCTCATCTTGGTCGCATTGAAAGCCTGACGTTTGATGTCATCTATAGCTCATCACTGCTGTCAATAACTCGCGACTTTTACGGAGCGGCGCCATTGCTGTCGAAGGTGAAGCTCGAATGCAAGATATCTGATGGTTCTTGCCTTGATAGTGCCCCGTTGCCAAGAAAAATTCGCCACCCACTCTCGTCTCCAGCTATGTCTGAACTGGCCTTAGACGGTGATACCTTCCTGGATCCTCTCAACATTCCTGGGTGGATAGAAGATCTTTGCTTGAGAAGGCTTTCATTGATGTCTATCGCTCATATACCATCATCTTGCGAAAGCAATTTCGACCTCTTTTCCCTTTTCGGTGTGCTTTCCGACCTACCCGACGCCGGGACACTCTCCCTTCTGGATATAAACTTGCAATGCCGGGACGAAGATGAAATACTGTGACTATCTTTTAGCATGCAAGAGATAGTACTTACCGATCTGATGGGGACGTTCTCAGACAAATCTTTTCTGTTGGTCCATTATGGCCTTCTTTTGGGGACATTACCCGTCGTTCTCTTATCGATGTTTCTATTAGCCATGTAGGAGAAGTCACTCTTAGGGAGATTGACTCCACGGAAGATCTCGAGTTTCTATCCTTGTAGGAGGGGTATTCGAGGTTTGTGGGGACTTTAATGACCAAGTGTTGGAATGGTTGGGATCCTCGAATGGGTCAAGAGTGCTCAATGCCTACGGGATATCTACTTTGGAGATTGTCAACTACCCCAATTTCTCAATCGTGCCTCTTCGCAAGATGCTTGAATCGTGCAAAGCCGTTACTATCAAGCCGATACATTATCTCGATATCCAGGCAATCCATTCATTATTTGCTCAAGCATAGGACCAGCTCTCAGCCCCGAGGATAAGCAGTGTTTCAATTCGTTTGACGAACTTAACGTCGCCTGGGCATGTCAGTAGATTTGGTTTTCTTGAATCCTCCTTTTACAAATTTCCATGCTTTGATCTAGACTTCTTTACCGTTACTGTAAGTGTTCGCGTCAGAGTGATCGTTCAAATGTTCATCTGCTGCGCTTCACCTGCAAACTGTTACTAGCCTTGCTTAATATGGTATGTATTATTTTTTATTCAGACCTCCATCGTCTGGCAGGACATGATCAATGTTCGCTGCGTTATTTGTTGAGACCCGATCGACCAATGCTCAACTTGGAACAATCCTAGATTGTATGAACCTGAGTTAAAGCAGCTATACTACAAAGTATCCCTCACGAAACCCAATATACCCAAAGAGGAAGTGATCAGCTCCAGCACCCTTTGACTTTCCTTCTTCTGCACCTCCATCAGTTTATCCAAATCACCTTGCAACTCGGAATTTGAGATGATTATGTCTCCATGCATCCGCAGGAAAACGTTTTGGAAGGCTTGCACTGCTTCAAAATCGCGGTGCGATAACAGACGTCTCGTCAAGGCATTGATGAAGATGCGAAGGCTGTCAAGTGTGATCAGCGATCGAAGTTCCAAGTCAAGAGCGGCAGGCGAAAGGGTCTTCGCAAAGCTGAAAAAGCTTTCATCTATATACGGAGTACTCAGTCTTTTCTTCCAGAAAAAACTTGAGGGTACGTTTACTCACAGTCTCCATTGGTATCGTCCGCAAAAAGCTTCTGGTGGAAAATGCTGTCCGATTCTGCAGCAGCCTTATCCAACCGACGGGTCTTCTTTGAGTCAGGCTTCTCTTTGACTTCTGGCACGAAACGAGGTTCCACGCCTGGTAGAGTAGGCAAGAAGAATGGCGCCTGCTCGGGAGCTTTCGGTGCCTCTTTTGGTTTGTTGCGTTGCTGAGGAGAATTGAAAAAAATAATTAAGTTGTGTATAAATACGTAAGGCGCATCACTTACTTGTATTACTTCGAGATTGAGCAGGGTTTGCCATCTCGCGCGAGGTAACAATGTTAACGTGATCAATTCACCATCTAGCTGAGGTGGCGTCGAGAAGACATCGGCAGGGGTATCTTGCACAGTCAATGCTGACAACGCGTCCAGTGCTAGGAAAAAGCGAGCGCCTTCGTCAGCGCAGATACTACCATGGAATAACATGCAAACTCACCCTCCTCCTCAGCCACTCCTTGCATAGATGGAAGAGAAACTTCTGAAATATCCTCTTCCGTTACAGTTTGGAAAGAGACTTCGGCGTATTGGGCTCGGTTTGCCCTGCATTGCCGATGAGCCATATGAACACCAGGAGGTAAAAGACTGGTACTTACCATAAGAACACGCCAACGCTGTCAACATGAGCCGTAGCAAGGAAGTCATTCGTGGGCGAGAAGGAGATGCTAGTAGCCACACTGGACGTCCGGAATGCGTCGATCAAACGTCCAGTTGGAATATCGAAGGTACGAATAATTGAATCCAAAGCAGTTGCGACCAACCACCGGGAGTCTGGCGAGAATGCCTATGCAACAAAATATCGCATTATGATCATCCTAGAAGAAAAAAACGACTAACGATATCGAGAATCCGACCACGGAATCCACCCAACTCTCTCACCACTCTTTTGGTTTCGATATCAACTATTCGAACGGCCATATCGTCGCAGATGATAGCCAGAAGCCCACTATCGCGATGAAGCAATAATGATACGGCTGTCGATGGGAGAATGAGGGTATGCTCCAATTTTGTCGTTTGGAAGTCAAAGAACTGCCGATGGTGCTAATTAGCTGCCTTTGAAGCCTTCCACAGCTGACCACTCACGTTGACGGTTCCATCGAAGGTACTGGCGATCACAGTGGTATTTAACGAATCAGTGGCCAGCCCAGTTATCGATCTTGCAGATCGTTTTGTGTTCGCGCTATTAAGTCTGGGAGCAACTTCTGGCGGACAAGGGCTAACGTTGTAACTTTTCCTTTTGATGCCAGACTGCATATTCCACATATAAATCTGGCCAGTTGAAGAGCTTGCTAGCCCGAAGTTTCCGCATGCTGTTACACATACTGCCTGAAATGAAACCACCCGTTCAAGACGAATCGCGTATGAGGACCGTGAAGATACGTACTTTCACGGCACCTAATGGTGCACGCCCCTTCCCCTTGCCTTTCATCACATCATTGAAACCAAAGCTATACTTCCCAAGCTTCTTCCCTAACATTGTCCATGTCCGCGCAAACGTCTCATCATTATGTGCAGTGATAATATCATCCCAATCCTTCGTTCGTGCAGAGGAATAGGACATCGCTGTGATTGGGGGAAATTTAAGGGAGGCGATAGGTATTGATAGCGAAGTAGCTTTTTTGGCCAGCGAGCCTGTTTTCACTTTCTGTTAGGAAGCGCCTATAGAGAACAAGTGAATGTACGCACCTTGAGACATTTCGAATGATCTCGAGTCTCTGACAACTGATGTGCAGCGCAGACTGCGATCTCGGGAGGCAGTAAGTAATTGCTTTCCATCATCTCCATAATAACGAATGAGATGTGGTGGCGCATGGTGACCAGAGCGGAATTTCAGGAGGCGGGGAGGGGACGTAGGAGAGTCGAACAGCCATTGCTTTATCACGGTTATCAGTATCTACACGTCGAAATTTCTATGAAGCCACGTACCTTTACGCTGTTATCCTCACCAGACGTTACAAGCACTGGCTGACCAGGTATCCACTCAACGGCAGTTATAGCACCGTCGTGAGCTCCGCGAACCATATGCAGGAGTCGTCCACCAGAGTTGAGGTCCCATAGTGCGATATGGCCTGCAGAGGAAGCAGACGCGAGGATCGAGTGTCCATCTGTGATACATATATATTAGTATATTCTCAAGTTTCTTGATTTAATTGATCCATACCACTCCTAAATCCAAGAGACCTGATACCCCCTCCCTCCATGAACATACGCATAAGCCGCTCATCCGCGCGAACGTCGTATACGGATATTTCCCCCGATGTAAAGCCAATGCCGACGACATCGATGGCAGGAGATTGCGTCAAGGCTGTGATAGCATATCCGTGTTCGCTGGAGTCGGTATGGGATGAAAGCAAACGAGATACGCTAAACTTATGGATGCATGTTCTAAGACAAAGGTCAGTCCTGAAAGTATCGACGAAAAGGATTGAAGACTGACTGAGATTGGATATTCCAGAGCTGCATATCTCCTTGGCTGCTGGACACTAGCACTTTGTTCAAGTATGTGGCAGGGTGGAGGATTGACGTTGCGGTAAATCCGAACTCGAATTGAATAGTCGACTCGAGCTCTGCAATAAAATAATTAATTGACACTAGAGTTTTATATTGACGAAAACAAACTGACCTCCTGATGTGGTGCTCCATAAAAACATCCTGTCTCCATTTTCAGTCAGGGCGAGTAGATGCGATCCAAATACTGTGATGAAGGAGAGAGTAGTGCTAAGAGGATTCGTGGACCGTAGAACCTGATTTCCATGAGCACTCGCCAACAAGGATATGAAACGAATGCCCTACCTCCTTTCCGCGGAGATACTTGATAACATGAGGACCAGAAGCGACCCAAACTGCATCGCCATCCATAATCATGCTAGATATTTGCTCTGGTGCATCAGGCCCTGCAACAAAATTAACCTCTGATATTAGCATGCAATACTGAGCACGTACTTACCGACAAAAAGAAGCCCCATTTTCCCCCCTTCCCACAACGCCCATGATCTCCCCAGGCAAGTCAGCAAGTGGACGCGGGGACCATCCGTGGCTCCCTTGTATGATCGCGTTTGGAGGATGAATGGGACGTGATTTGTGATCAGACCAAGGGCGCGAAAAGGTGCAAATAGGCGGGGCTCTTTTGGTTGAGCTTTAGCAACTGTAGCCGGATCCTGGCGAAGACGTTTGCGAGGAGGTGGCCCGGAGCCGTCCATGGGCATCGTTGATGGTGCTGCCATGTCTGACCGTCTGAGTTCCTAGAAAAACTCTTGAGAGACGAGGAATAGATGTAAAGAGGCCCCAAAAGAGTAAATCAGTGCCCTAGAGACCGCGATGCTGTTTAGCAATAGTGTAGCGGAACGCCGTTTTCTGCAACGAGCAATTCAAAATTTCTGGAGAGTCGATCACGTGAATACACATCGCGTCGGGTTCGTGCCGCCGGCTCGCTGTTGCGTCTTGTCAATCACATCTCACTTTTGACCTACGGCGGCTTGACTGTAACCTCGTGGACCCTCTCATCCAGTGCAAACTACGTCAAGTCCATGGTGAAACTCGTATATCATTCCTATGCCTACAACCAATGAAACATGGAAAGCCTCGACACTTTGTGAATGCTCGGAGCCCTGTCATCACTCGGCAAAGTCAACAGCGAATAGCTTGCACCAGCCAGTATGCTGCTGACGTTGAGCGCTGAAAGTTATCTTTGAGAGGACATCCTATCAGTGTCTTTTTCAATGCTACCACCTGATACCGGGCTATATCTGCTTGCTCCTTGACAGACATGCACCGCCATCTTGAGATAGACGACTGACAATGAGTGGGAGCCTATTGGCTATTCGTGAAGAGTGCCAGAAGAGGCTGCCATATTCTTGCCAGGTCTTATTGAGTCTTGCTTTTAGAAGCGACGGTGTTGATCATGGAATAGTGAGCAGTTCTTCATGCTTCGTCGTGACTATTTTTTGACGAAGATATGCTATTGACAGCATATTCATCATCTATCCCTAGAACGTGCACTGTTTTCTAAATACTCTGGGCGGGCCATGGTCGTCATATTAGTAGCATCAGCCCAACACAGGCTTGAGATGACTCTCAGCGCCCATTCTGACAGTTCTTTTTCAGTTAACTAGACAACTCGAGCGGCTTTCGGCCTATATAAGCCAACGCCCATTAATCATGCCCACTCCTAGGTCTCATTTCTCCTCGCTTTTCTTTCTTTTGAGCCAGGTCGCTCCTTAATTTCTTTGGCATTATTTTCTCTGACCTTTAATCTACTGTTTTTCGCCAACCACCCTACTCTATATTTACTATGAGGACCTCCATCGCTCTTTTGCCGCTGTCTTTGGCTCTTTTTGTCTCAGCTACTCCTCTTGGTGACCATGCCACGTTCCGGAGACACACCGGAGTTCCAGCTTTGGGACGTCGTTTCATCTTGCAGAGGTAAGCCCTTTCGTTCACTATTTTATTTACATTAACTTTTTTTTTGCAGTCGTATGACCTCCCCTCCTGCCTGTGCGGCGAAGGCGGTAGCATCTAACACGACTGCTGCTCCTGATCTGTCTGGGACAACTGTACCACCCGTAAATGGCACCACAGTAGCCAACACCACCGCTGCCGACAACACGACCACCATCGACCCCTCCACCGCTGCCAACACAACAACCATAGACCCCACCACCGCTGACAACACCACAACCATAGATCCCACTACCGCTGACAACACCACAACCATAGACCCAACCACAACTCTAGACAACTCTACCCTCCCCGTAGACAACTCCACCACCGCAGCCAACACCACCGCAACCAGGCGCTTCTGGTCCCG
>JASFDH010002143.1:0-11898 GCA_036937195.1 Nidularia pulvinata | reverse complement strand
TCTGGCGTATACAGCACGGGCAAGTGCAATACGTGCTCGTTGTCCGCCACTCAGCTATCATTGACAATTATTACACAAAAGGGCGATGAGATAACTTAGGACTTACAGTGATACCTTGGTAAGTGATTAATATATTTCAATATTTCCCGTAAAAATGCACATACCTTTTTCTCCGACTTCCGTCAGATCGCCTTTGGGCAGAAGAGACAAATCCGGAACAAGAGCACAGGCTTAAATCGAAGTATTAATTGGTGTACAAATCGATAAAATACGAATTTTACCTTCGATGACAATATTATAAAATGTTTCCTCGTATTCGTGAAAGAACAAGATGTTTTCCCGTACAGTAGCGGATAGAATCCTAAATATTTGATGAATTTTCGTGTATAAACCATGCATGAAGGATTACAAACCATGGGTTTTGAGGAGCATATGCAATACTTCCCAGAACAATTACTTCCCCTTCACGGCGAGTCATTTCACCGATGATAGCAGACAACAAGCTGGTCTAGACGCACATAAACAATTGGTCAGTGGTTATGGAAAAACGTGCTTACTTTTCCTGCCCCAACGCGACCCAGAACCCCCACGAGCTCTCCCTTTTTCACTGTTAGGTTGATATCCTCGAGCGTAGGCTCGACGGCATTTTTCGCCCATGAGAAGTCGCCGCCTTTAATCAACAGTACCTGTTACAGTAAAGATGTCTCATGTCGCTACCGTCATAACGCAATAGATGAAACGTACCTTATCGCCATTCTGCCGTGCTGTATCTATGACTACTTTTCTGGCGTCCGGCTGTAACTCCTCGGCGTGGAAGAACCCAGCAAGACGCTGTACGGAAACAATGGCCTCGATGATGTTAGAGGTTACTTGGCTAAACTGATTGTTTGCTGTGTTAGCGCATCATCGACAACATTCAGAGAAATAAAGCATACCATGGCTAATGGAAATTGAAGGAGCATGAACAAAGAAATTGCAGGGAAAATAATGTCGGATGTGAGAGGTCTAGTGGATGTTGCAGCAGCAGTAGCGAATGAACTAAACGCGACTAGCAATGGGATGCCGCTCCAAAGCGCCATGTTACAAGCCTAAGATTGCGGAACTTTGTTAAATTCGGTATACGTGCAAGCTCCATCGTGACCCACTGTGACTACACCAATTTTTCTCAGCATCTTCAGTTCTTGTTGATTTCGGGTCTCAAGAATCTTTCGAATAAAACTATTCTCCCATGCATAGAGCTTGATACTGTCACGGTGGTCAGCTATAGTAGCAACGTAATTTCTCAGACATACCTTTTTATGTTTGCGAGCAGCTCACTCATCAACCGAGTGCGTTTATCTCTGTTCTTCATCTGTTGCTCCTGCATTTTTTTCAACACACGAGCAATAACTAGAAAGATTAATATCGTTAGCTGATGATCATAGGTATGTTATTGACACTCACATGTGTTCAATGGAATAGAGAATATCATAATTCCAACGCCAACGAAGGCCGACCATCCCAACAGATTATAAAGTGAAATAAAAGCAAGAATGATCTAAAAACGTTCAGATAAAAAGGCTCCTTCTACAAAAAATTGGACTTACCTGAAGAGGGCCAGAGACGGAGATGAGGCCATATGTGCAGAGATCCTGAAGTCGCGTAGCATCCACCGACATGAGATTAACAATGTCGCCGGATGCACGACTACGTTCGTCATTGGATAACACAAGCGCTTTGGCGTAGATAGCCGTCACAAGGCCTGCACGAACGCGCATACTAGGAATATATACGATCAGCGTTTGACTGTACCAAGTAGTAAACGACTCTACCCCGTCTCAAAGGTACGTTGAAAATACTAAAATATTTTTTCAGTGAAGTACCCGAGAAATCGATTAGATAAGGCAGACTTACCTGGTTCAAAGCCACGGTTTGTACAACCGATGCAATAAACATGAGAACAGCGATGGCAAAACCTTCCTGTTTACTTGGTCCAACGGCATCTTCCGCTGGTCCAAAATATGCACTCTGATACCGTGAAATATATGCAAGCAGCAATCGAAGAAGTTGGGGCTGCAAGAAGGCGAGTAAATCTTGAAAAACTTTGAGCGCTGCTGCAGCAGCGTATGACCAACCATACGCCACAAAGAGTGCTTTCCACAAAGGGCTACTTAAATGAGAAAAAATGAATCGAAAACACCACTCCACGATGACTCACTGTTTCCGCATAGCTACTTCAAGATCATTCCCTAGATTTTTTGACTCGTCGCCTAGTCTTAGAGCAGGCAAATCACTTTCCGTGATGAACTGAGATGCCCCTTTCTTCATTAGAGGAGTCATCCAACCAAATGACTTTAAAAAACCTGTCATTCCTGCGAAGTGAACCACGTAAAAGACGGCTACTCACCCAAATACTAAAGATATTTGCTGTGATGACGGGGCTTTCTGGAAGTTCATCTTCGGTCCCCGATATACCTAGAGAATCGTATTCTGGCCCAAAGCATTCGAGTATAAATGCTAACAATCCTGAGCCAACGACAACCCCTTTCACAGACAGTATCAAGTGGTAATATCCAAATTGATTGGCTAGGACCGTTCTAGTCCATATGCCGAAGCCCACTAGATACAATGGCCAAAAGATAAGGAGCACTGATGAAGAAGTACGTGTCCGAGTATGATTAAAATAGGCGAGGAAGATGGCCGAGGTCAGTGCGACAGGTTCCAGGATGTACGATTGAAACACTGCGACTTCGTGATAGAAGTTAAGTTTGACGATGAGAACGAGGTTGCTGAAGCTACTCGCGAAAGACAGAACTAGTAACGCCTATGGAAAGAATAGAGGGTTAGCAATTCATACGAACCTATGCATGGAGTGCGTAGATACTGGAGACGTACAATTTTCATACGCAATATCCAGCGGCTTCTATAAGACCTTCCCAATGGCTCCTTCAAGAATAGCGAAAGGGATCTTAGAATCCCAATAACGCATAGGCCACCCAGAAGAACTGAGAGGACAACGCCTTCCTCGAAGCACGGCGTGGTGTCAAAGTCCCTGATACGTGAGACTACACTCCATCCTTCACGGTCGTGGCAGGTCCCCATCTGAGAGAGCAGTCTGCAGAAATGTTGAGGAGCAGAGTAGAAAAAGAGGCCAATACCTACTGAACGCGTCACTTGTGTTCACCGGTAGTAAACACTGAATCCGGCTTTACATAAATTCCTTCTGCTGACTCACCCTTTTACGAGTACATAATCAATTCATTGCGTCCGATTACTGCGGGATGGGGTGCACTCAAGGTACATAGTTTACGACATCTGCTGAGCACCGGTGAGTACCACGCCGTTAACGTTCAAGTAGTGGAATGCACGTTTTAAACCAATTGTATCTAGCTTACATATTTACATGTTGTATACAAGTCCTATTGTTTCTCATGGCCGTGACATCGATGGGTATTTCATTCTATACACGGCTCAATGCCTAATTATGAGGTAAGCTTAAGAATACTAGTAAACCGAACGACACCGATAGAAAACGGAAGGATGGAAATGAAATAACGAGTAATGGTACCTAAACCAAGTCATAAAACAATGCTAAGCAGGGAGAAGCACTGTCAACCGATGAAAAGCCTACAGCAGCATGGAAAAAGAGCGAGAGCATAGGTGTAGTAATAGAAGTGACGCATGAAGAAAGCAGGCATGGAGGTGCGCCTGTCCAGTGATAAAAGAGTGGAAAGAAGGCTGCCTGCGGCTGAATCGCATGAGCGGTCGCAGAAGCTAGGGAAGAATACATGCTTATGATGCCAGGCTATGAATATTCTTCCTTTTCCATTGCCACCTTGTCGACCCGCATAATCTCCTTTTCCCTCATGGCTTCGTCGCCGCCGTTAAGGTCCAGAGAGTTGCTGTTAATCGTTACAGCACCTTCTACTCGTAGATCATTGGCGGGAGTACCTGGCCTCGACGATGCTAGACCAGATGAGGTGGCAGTGGCGGTGGAGATAAGATGTTGATTATGAGGATAGTATGAACGTCTTTGCATCTTCTTAAAGTCATACGAAGTAAACCTGAAAACAGGATTGCGTTGAGCATCAACAAATACGTCAAAGAAGGTCAGAGAAATAATATGCGCACTGTTCTTCCATTTGTCGCATCTCAGCACTAAGATTATCCTGATTTGCCTTCCGTGCCTTCGCCTTAAGAGGGTTATCCTCGAGAAGCAGTTCTTCGAGTTCGTGAGACGCATCGAAATTAGCTTTCTTCGCCTTTGAACGATGTAATTAATTACGCGAGAAGGTATTATAGGAACGGGTAACATACGTCGGGTATAAATGGTGGGGTCTGTTCCTTTGATTCAAGCGTGTCCCAGTCAATAGTCTTGAACCACGGATGCCGTCGCAATTCTTGATATCCTTCTCCGTTTGGCTTGCATCCGAAGCGCTTTGAGGTATCCCGTTCAAGAAGCTAAGAACCGTCGAATATTAAAAAGCAGGAAAGAGGCGACAAAAGAAGTGTTCATACCCCTTTGATGACCTGCATCCCACTTCGACTACACTTCTTTTCGGCATCTTCTGGCCACTTGAGCGGATCCTTTGAGATGCTATATGTAAGGTCACTATTTGACCTCCCTCTAAACGGTCGGCGACCGAATACAAGTTCGTATGCACAAACACCCAATGACCACCAATCAATGTAGTATGTGTACCCCCGCTTAGTTAAGATTCTGAATTGCGTGGGTTATTGGTAGATCCAGGGAGACGTATCAGACAGACTTACTCGGGAGCCATGTAAGCCATAGATCCGGCCACACCTGTGAGGCGACGCTCGCCAAAGTGGACAGCGATATTAAAATCAGTCAGATGAGCATTTCCACGCTCGTCAAGTAGAATGTTGTCAGGTTTAAGGTCACTATGGAATACAGGATTCAGGAGGCCAATCTCGCGCGAATGGAGCGGAAGACCGACCGATGCATAATGCCCATCTCATGCAAAAAAGCAAGGCCGGAAGAGAGCTGGGCGACATAAAAGCGAACCGTTTCCTCTGGCATTGCGCCTAATCTTTCGAGGTGAACTAGAGAACGAGGCGTAAGAAGGAGGATAGACAGGAGAGGGGTCAGCATGTACATCGAAGATCACCACCTAACATAAGATCCAGAACGAAGAAGCAGTTTTCGTCGTCTTGGAAGGCGTATCGCAAGTTGACAATGAATGGATGGTCTACCTAAGGGAGTGGGTGAGCGATAGATCAGGGATGCGGAACAGATACGCTACCTCTTCGAGCAGACAGCGCTCCTGAATGACATTCGGGACAGCTTTCATCTTGACACACTTGGTTTTGTTAATGTACTTAAGAGCGTACAGCTCTCGAGTCTGCTTGTGCTGAACAACCCGGACCTTTGATTCAAATATCAAAGTGAGTTCATGGGAACAATAAAGAGGCACAGACTTTTCCAAAGGCACCCTTTCCTACACAACGTAGGAGAACGAAGTGGAAGAGATTGACTTCGCCATCAAAGTCGATGGGCTAGCAAATGAAGAATTAGGGCGACGATATCGAGAGGGGCAAGGGACGGACCTGAGGTCGGCAGCAGACAGCACCCATTATAGTTCGTAAGAAGGTCGTATGGTGCTAAGGAGTGGAGAGAAAGGCAGGGCTCGAGATGAGAGAGGCAGGAGTGCGAAAGAGTGGATTGGCCAGAACAGCGGGTGAAAGAAAGCTGCTGGGTGATATTAGTATAGAGGTGGAGGTCGTTATAGGAGATATAGCCCGTTCGGTGATATAGCTCGTCTGGTGGTATACCCTGGGATAGCCTGGTATATATCCTACTGAGGTGTATGACCCGGTAGCCTGCGAAGGTGGTATAGCCTGGATAACGTGTGGAAAGACCTGGATAGCCTGCTAGATGAACTGGATGAACTAGATGACCTGCTGAGGCTTGTATGACCGGATAACCTGCTGAGACTGGTAGGCCTGGATTGCCTGCTGGGGCTGGTATAACCTGGGGGTAAGTGGGCGTTGCTGTCGGCAACGGCGCCAACGTCTAGGGGGGTGGGAGACGGAATTTGATGTGGCATATTTGCACAATGTGTATATCTGGTCACATGTCACGCAATATTCAATTTGTCATTCCCAATTGCCTCCTCTCCTTGTTATTCCCGAAACTGTTTCAGGCCTGCTTCCGCTGACTGCTTTTCGCGCTGCTACCATGGCCGACTTCCACCGTCCTCTCGTCATCTCTGGGCCCTCAGGCGTAGGGAAGAGCACCCTTCTCCAACGCCTTTTCGCCGACTTTCCCGACAAGTTCAGTTTCAGCGTGTCACGTATGTTTCCCACATCCTGTTCTCACTCGATGACAACTTGCACTGGCAGATACTACCCGTCAACCGCGTCCAGGCGAGATCCATGGAACCCACTATTTCTTCGTCGATTCCCAATCATTCAAGGACCTTATGCAAGGCGACGCCTTTATCGAGCATGCCGAGTTCTCTTCCAATTTCTATGGCACTAGTTTCCAGACCGTTCACCAAGTCGAGCAACAGGGCCGACGTTGTATTCTCGATATCGAGGCGCAGGTAAGCCGGCAATATGTACACGTGTGCTTTCATAGCCCCATCAAGCGGCCCATAGGGCGTCCGTCAAATAAAACAAATCACTCTGAATCCGGTCTATTTTTTCATCTCCCCTCCTTCCATGATGGCTTTGCGGGCACGCTTGCGAAAACGAGGAACCGACACAGATGCAGCAGTCCAAAAGCGATTGCAGACCGCTCTACGGGAAATACAGTACGCTAAGGAACCTGGTGTTCATGACATTATTATCGTAAACGATGATCTGGATCGTGCATATGAGCTTTTCAAGAGAGTTTCTCAGGGAGAAATGATGGAAGGAGACGGTCTCCCCGCACTAGACGACTAAGAACAGACCAGAACTGTGTTGTCTATTATATAACGATATCTTAGGGGTTATTCGTAGGAGCAGTGGATATATAAATAAGTGTCCATGAGCGCAAGGCGCGCTTAGGCTGGGAAGCCAATTAAGCTGGCGCTTTACATAATTTGTTGGTGACACGGTCCGCTATTCCGTGGAACGATCTGTCACATGTCACGAGACCGCATAGATATCCTCTGGAGGCTGACTCTCTCTGACTACTAGTTCAAACCCTCTCTTCGCACTCTGAGTCGACTTTGATTTCTATCATCAGAGGACCCATATATATGTACCCTTACTCAAAGTCCGACCGAACCTTCCTTCATCCGTGCTTACCTCGACGACCTCAGTAATGTCACAGGCCCCTTCCGATTTGCCAGATGGCGTGCCATTCTCCTTGTGGGTGTCCAGACACCTCTCTTCGTCCTTATAGTTAATTACTTCACATTCCTAGCTTTTGCTCGCTCATTCGCGAAATAGCAAGGATTCGGCCTCGGCAGTCCAATCACCAGCCTAGGAACCACAGCACCTCTAACACTTACCCCGCTCTTGAAGTGTTTAAACGATGGATTTGCCAACTCAATACGAAATACGCGCCACTTCCCCCTGGGACAACAGCGATCTGTTTTCGTTTTCTTTTTCCAGAAGAGGATACGCGTCGGAAATATAACATGCAAGAAGCCAAGTTGGCTGAGGCGTTAACTGGGTGTCTCGGGATACGTGGCGATAGATTGTTCCTCTGGGCTTCAGAAGGTTACTCAGGGTCGTTAGGAGAGGAGTTAAAGAACGAATTGGAGCGATCATGTTCTGTGCGTCTCTTATTCGTGTTATACAGTTGCAATTTACATGGATCATGACAGACTATCGACGGCTATATTTGCCCATTTACAATCGCTCAAGTGGATGAGCTGCTGGACGAACTCGCATCAAACTCTGGATTCTCGCATGCGTCAATTCACAAGAAATACGCCAAGGGTGTTCGAAGATCCCGCACTGACATACTTCGTTTATTATATCGAAACCTATCTCCATTGGACGCCTCCTTCTTGACTCAGATCATCCTGAAAGATATGCGACCTGTTCTCTACCCTGTCACGGAATTTCATTACACCGCAGCTCTGAAGGACTTCAAAAGCAATGCAATCGATATGCTTACTAAAGAGCATGCTATGAAGGCCTGGGATCCACGTTGCTGTATGCTTAGGTTCTATCATGCCAGATCAAATATAGACGAGGCAGTAGCTTATTTTGAGCTTCCTATCGGTCGTAGGCCGAAGATTACTCCTGTAATCGGAATACCTGTTAATGTGAGCCCCGACCTTTTACTTCCAGGAGTTCATGGATTAAAAGGATGACTAGATTCCAAAATCAACGAAAGGACAAAGCTGCCGCCACGCACTATCCTTCTTTCGAAAATCCAAGAAAGTTTGGGCAGAAATTAAATATGATGGGGAACGAGCTCAGATTCATATTCAAGTCCTAGCCGACAGCACTTCATGCATCACTATTTTCAGCAAGAGTAAAAGAGACTCCACGCAAGATCGTCAGGCAATCCACCATATCATCCGTGACACATTAGGTTTGCCAAACAACCATCGCAATCAGCACGAAGCCAAGGTCAAATTCAACGTGATCCTTGATGCTGAGATGGTCGCTTGGCAGGGGGATAGCGTGGACGGTAATTTTGCTTCGCTTCTCGTGTTATTGCATTTTTAACGTCTGCATAGAGTTTTGGAGAATACAGAAACTCGTAGAGGGTACGGCACACGGAATACGTAGTTCACGAAATCAGAAACAGACGAGATTGCCTATGGATCTGTAAGTTTTAAAGACGTGATACTAAAAGGCTCTATCTCATCTAGACATTCGCATGATTCTATTAGTGGTGATGAATCCGAAAACCGACATCTTGCGCTGGTCTTTTTTGATGTTCTTTTTTTGGACAATGCCTCCCTGCTCTCCGTTCCGTATACCCAGCGGCGTGAAACGCTTAGAAAACTTATCGAACCTATTCCTGGGAAAGCAATGCTTTCTGGGCGTTTTGCCATTGACACCACGAGAAATCAGCAGCACCGCGACTTACGCAATTTTTTTGCCGCTCAGCTAGCAAATCACCAAGAGGGTCTTGTCCTCAAAGCTGAAGAGTCGAGATATAATGATTTTTTTCTCCCATGGGTCAAGCTTAAGTTGGACTATATTCCAGGCCTTGGTGATGGTATTGATTTAGCCATTCTTGGCGCTGGCTGGGAGAAGGAGCGTGCAAGAGCGCTACGTGGTATGGATATCGTTTCTTTTCTATATTATCTTTCTAAAATAATAATTCCAGTGGGCCCCGGAACGTTCACAACATTTTACATTGGTGTTCTCTCCAATTCTCGGGAACGAGCGCAGAATGTATGTTGTGCATAAAAGTATTTCTATGTAGTTCTAACCTAATTTTCTTAGCCCAATATTCGGCCCCATTTTTTGACTTACTTCACCGCCTCGTATGGCATGTCCCGAGATCAACTGGAAGAAGCCAATTTTCTTTTCAGGAATTCTGACAATATACCCTACCAGGCTTCTATCGTGCGTGCTTTGCATTCACCAACGATACTTGTCTAACTTATTACCTCCTTTCAGGGCAATGAACAACTTCCATTCACTTTTGCATTATCCCCGGCATTGAAGCCGTTACCTTCCATTATCTTATGTACACCTTTGGCGGCGGAGCTTTATGGAGCTGGATTTACGAGATCCCAAGAAACTGAGGTTCTTGTGCATAATAACAGCGCAAAATCTCCCAACTGACCATATTTTTCTTCAGCATTACGAGTTACGCTTCCCAAGAATATCCAAGATCTACCGCTCTAAGGAGCGCTCCTGGAACGACTGCCTTGATGTTCAATCTTTAGACAAGATAGCGCTCGAAGCATCAGGGAAAGATAGGGCCGATAAAGACATTGACGACATGACCAAAGAGTTATTTGGCCAGGTTGCGTCCCCTCGTGCTAAATGTGTGTTCAAGAGGAAGAGGATCGCTGAAGATCGGGAAGAGAAGCTGGCCGCCAGAGATCGGGAAGACGAAAAGCGAGCTGGAGAGCCCATATCTCCTGTGACAAAACGCAGAAGAGAGGAAACGATATATCACCCCGCTCAGACTTTCTTGTCTCAACCCCTAGCTGCAAAGACAAACATTCTCAGTATGCATTCCACCTCTCCCTCAAGGGGTTCTCCACGGGCAACATCGACTGCAGATCAAATCACCCAGCTAACTAAGCTACCAACATCATCTCAGCATCATCTACTCGAAGGCGACAAGGAGGATCCTCCTGATACCTCCAGCTTGCTACAAGACGGAGTTGTGACATTTTCTGAGCGTGTACCTGGGAAGAATAGTCCGATGGGTCAAACAGCAGATAATTCACCTGGTGAGGATACTTTCGAGGCGTTGGTTTGGCTTGCACCGCAGCGCCGCGGATATTATTGCACTTCCTGTTTATCTTGGAAGAAGGGCATTGCACGGCATCGACGATTGCATTCCATAGAATCACTGCTCAGTGGATGCGGATGGGGTCCTGACTCGAGTACTAGTGCCGTCGCAAGCTGGATAAAACTCGGTGTCATTTTTCTTCCAGGCCATGAGCAAAATAGACACAATCAGGCTGCACGCATAATGCAGACATTTGAAGAAATTAGACAACGTACACCCTCAGGCCAACAATGCAAACCAATTTGGGTTTTTACTTGCAAAACGCGGACATTGGAAAGAAGGAATGCGGTATTCGCGTTAGAATAAATTATCATTAGTAACGTATGTAAAAGATGTAGACCCGCCTACCTATATCCAATGGGATATTCCCTTTTACTCTAGAATGGAAGTGATAATAAGTGCAGTGTGCTATGTTAGCCCAGGCAATCGGCCCATGTCCGTTCATATAATGAGACATTCAATACGAAAGTGATAACTTTTTCCCAAGAATATAATTTTGCCTACAATGTTTGCAATACAATCAAGAAGTGAATTATTATTTCGCCGTTATATACAGCTGAAGTGTGGTAGTAGAGCACACAAGTTTAATCAAAGAAGTGCCTCTAATCGAGGGACTTCAAACTTGAGGAGCGGTTCTACCTCTTCTACGTATTTACCTCTTTGAGATTGTCAAAAAAGCAGGCCGAACGGGCGGGCTGGATAGGCCTAAGGGATTTTTTCTCCTATACAGTGCAAAGACTGGATGCACTGTTATTCGCATGCAGAACTAAGGACCAGCTGAGTTGCTCTGTGGTCAATGAAGCGAATGATTATTTACTGTTTGCGCCTCTTCTACGTACGTTGCTGCCAGTGGTATATATAAAACCGGACATTGTAGCTCATTCTGTGGAACTTACACTGACCATTCCCCGAAACTCTCTCTATCGACCCGTTTGGCATTTTAAATAGCTCTGAAGACGATATTTCTAAGTAGGCGGCATCCGGCACTTTTATATATTGACATCATCAATTGACCACGGCCCGGGTGCTCTCACACAGTAAGGTTCCTTCTCTTTCCAACACGATCCAATGTCCATCCAATTCTCCTCATCCTCGCGACCAGCATTGAGAGCTCTAGCATCTAATGCAGGGAGAAACTTTGGTTGTAACACTCGATTTTTCTCCCTCACATCACTCTGTCGCGCCGAACGGGCGATCATCTATTCCGAGAATGGCGATGCTGCGAAAGTCCTGAGTGTGCTCACGTATCCGTCTCTGCCTCCACCGCAACCCAATTCCGTTAAAATCAAATTTCTACTATCACCTATTAACCCAGCCGATGTCAACGTTATAGAGGGCGTCTATCCCTCGAAGCCTACAAAAACGGATGCTTTGGCCGACTCCGGCAAGGGCAGCAGGGGAGACCCCGTCTTCGTCGCTGGGAACGAAGGTCTCGCTCGAGTCACTGCCGTCGGAAGCAACGTTAGTTCTCTAGCAGTTAACGACTTGGTGATCATGACCAAACAGCAATCTGGAACCTGGTC
>JASFDH010002142.1:0-11898 GCA_036937195.1 Nidularia pulvinata | reverse complement strand
TCCGGCGCATCAGAGGTTATCCCGACGTGAACGTCGTTGCGTTAGGTTTCATCCTTATCCAGAAGTGGTTCGCTGCTATCGATCAGTGATGTGTTCAATTGCCTCCATATCTATGGCCATTCAAGTTCGAGGTTCCAGGTACCAGTGACGTTACGTGAGCGAATATATAGCTTTCACTGCTAGAAACTCGTCTTTTAAGCCTCCTGTCGCCGTTCTTCCGATAAATCGAAGATATCGGAGTACCGCGATGCGTCTCCCCACCAGCCGGCTGCGTTGGTTATCCCACATACGCAACTCATGGTCCCACACACGTCTCTTTACCGCCGACGCCAAAGAGCACGACACACTCTTCGTTTCTCCCACCATCCCCACCGCACTTCAGGGCCAAGCGCAGCTCGACCTAGTAGATGGGAACGACCTACTGCTCCAGTTCGCGGTACGTTACTCATTCTATTGTTGAGATGTCGGCTCGACCTCACCGTTGATGGCTTTAGCCTTCAAGTCTTCACGTCCTTCCGGGCCCGATTGACGTTCCTCGATTTCAAGACGCGTTGGCGAAAACTCTAGCTCTGTTTCCCACCGCTGCGGGGCGTCTCAAGCGCACAGGGGACGACTGGCGGGTACGTCTGCCCGCCCACTTGTTCGTTCGTTCGTTCGTTCCTTCTTCTCATCTCACCTGCCCCCACAGATCGATCTCGCCAACTCTGCCGTCCCCGTGTCTCTCGCATCCTGCACCTCTCCACATGTCCTTCCCGCGGCCCACGCGCGCTTCGTCGTCCAGCCGTCAGCACACGTCGCGCCATATGTCAGCCCCGTCGATTTGCTTGGTGCATTGGAAGGAGGTGACACACCCCTCGTGAGCTTCAAGCTCACGACGATGCAGGACGGGCGCACGGTCGTGGGGAACAGCTGGAACCACGTCTTGGGTGGGTCCTCCTCTGTTCATAATGCTTATACTCAATCTAAGTAACCTCCTCTTTTCTTTCCAGGCGACGGCGCGACTCTTACGCGCTTCGTGCACACACTCTCCGCCTTCTACTCCTCCACTCCCCTACCTGCCCCTCCGACGTTCTACAAACGCCGTACAACTGTCACCCCGGACATCCCCGCCCTCGTGCCGCGGTACACCCCACACGTCCAGCAATCCTACCCCCTGGAGGATGTCCTCGCGCGCTACGGCCGCGAGGCGCGCGAGACGGTGATGCTGGATATGGAGTTTGGCCCAGAGGAGCTCACGGCCCTGTGGGCGCTTGCGGAGCGCAGCGACGGCGGGGCAAGGATCACGCGGCAAGACGCGCTCACCGCCTACCTCGTGACCCTGCACAACCGCTGCCTGGACACGCCAATCGACACGGTGATGAACCTCATGGACGTGCGTCCCTTCCACCTATTTCTCCCTGTCTTCTTCCCTTTCTTATGTGGCTTCCCCGTCAGGTTCGTCTACGGTATGCCCCTACTAACCCTGCGGAACTCTACCGCGACTCAGCGGTCGCAGGGAGCCTTACCGCCATCGCACATGCACGAGTCCCGCACTCTTCTCTTTCCGCGATCGCGCGCGCTATCCGCACTACGACACACGCGGCGCGCACGGACCCCGCGTGGGTGGCGACGTACCTGCGTGTGAACGGCGCACAGTACGTGCGCGGGGCACGGGAGGGCAGGTTCTATATGTATCCGCCTCCGGGAGCGGTGCTGGTCAACTCACTGATGGGGTGAGTTTAGGCCTTCTCTTTTTCTAAGATCTTCCTGTTTTTTCCGTTTCACCTTCGATATTCTTGTCCTTCCTTCCTTCCTTCCTCACTGCGCTACCACCTTCTTTCCGCCTCTAACAACTCTGATCCCTGTCTAGCGTCGACCGCAACAAGCTCGCCTCCTTCGGCTTCGCGGGGCGCACGCAGTTCTACACGGACACGTCCTGGGAGCGCATGTTCCGCGTGCACCCTGCCAACCCTGTGTGCCTTTCCTACCGCTCTTCCACCACTAAGGTTCCCGAGATCTGGGAGCCCAGCGCGGGGCACTTCGTCGTCGCCTTCCGCGTCGCACACCATCTGAAGGAGCGCATGTTGGCAATGAAGGAGCGGGACATGCAATGTCTGCTGAAGGGCCGGGATCTGCCATTAGAGCAGGATGGAGGGGAGCTGCCATCAGAGAGTATGGAGTACGGAAGGTCCCCTCCACGATCGGGAATGGGTAGCACACAGGCTCAATTATAGGGCGTCTATGATATTTTGAATAATAAATGGACATGTTTGTGGATGTCCGATCTAGTGCTCATGCTTCTGCTGCAGAAAGTATTACAAAAGAATTTGACTATAAGTCAAGGACTTCCGATTCGAGGTCGCCTCAAATTGCACATTTATTTGAACACTTTAAACTACATCACGTGTATTCGACCTATTCTACTACTAAGTCTATGTAATCCACCCGGTAGAACCATGGATCTCAGAGCAATTCTACAGCACTACCTCGTTATGTAGGATCTTTCTGCAAACATCGAGGGGGCATAGGAAAATTGCCGTGGCTGAGCGTGCATTGGCGTGCATTGGCGTGCATTGGCGTGCAGTGGCGTGCAGTGGCGTGCAGTGGCGTGCAGTGGCGTGCAGTGGCGTGCAGTGGCGTGCAGTGGCGTGCAGTGGCGTGCAGTGGCGTGCAGTGGCGTGCAGTGGCGTGCAGTGGCGTGCAGTGGCGTGCAGTGGCGTGCAGTGGCGTGCAGTGGCGTGCATTGACGTGCAGTGGCGTGACACGGCAGATCGTCTATGCTAGGCTCTTAAGAATGGCATGCTGAGGTGTGCATTATTTCCCGCCTCTCTTTTTATATGGTGCGAAACATGGAATTTAATGTGATTATATGACCAAAATTCTGTGTTTGTGCACCTGACTTCGCTCTAAAACTTATTTCTGTCCCCTACACTCTTAAAATAAGCTAAACGAAGTAAATGTACACAAATTAAATCACTTTATCACCCATAAAGTATGTTCGGAATAAAATTGGCTGTCTTGCAAATGTGACGACAGCATTCGCAGAAATCGCTCAGTAAGTATGCGTTATGTTGAGGCATGTGATATTTCTGACCTGCGTGATTACCCTGTAACATTTATTCAATGAATACTTGAATTCCAATATAACTACAGCTATGCTATACCAAAGATGTAAGTTTATCACAGCAACGTGATTGAGTAGTTTTGAGTGTTGATTATTGATATCATCTTGATTTAAGCATAGTGACATTCATTCGAGCCTCTTTGATTATAAAATTTACTCTGTTCTTTTCTACAAGATTTCGTTCTATCAGTAATATATGCAGTATTAGAAGGAAACACCTATATATTTCAGCCGGTTATGTATAGTAGTTGTTTGTAAGTCAAGTGATGTGTGGAGGTAAGCCACAGATATACCATATTAGGTATAAGTATGCACGCTAATGCACGCCAATGCACGCCAGTAAATATATACAAACAATGCACGCCAATGCACGCTCACCACGCCATGCCACGGCAATTTCTGGTTGCCCCGAACCAACGGGCACTGACAAGAAACACTCATTCGTATCCACAAATACGTAATGACGGTCTACCACCACCGCCCAATGAATGTCACAAGAAACATCCACAAGCACCCGACGATTGCTCTCCCCAAATGCGATGACAGCATGCCACAGGCACCCGACAGCTACCAGGCGCATAGTATCCACACAAACCCGGTGTGCGACATCAAGTAGCATCCACGGGCACACGACGAATGCCCAGCAGAATCCACATTGCTTTCTGCAGGCTCGCAACCCACAAGCACCCGACAAAGGGCCATCCACAGAGGCTCGATGAGGGCTGCCAAACAGCACCAGAACATTGCGACACCAGGCGAAGATTACCCAAAAGATCCCGAATCAAACTCCCCGCGAGAGAAAGGAAAGATAAGGCTGAAGAGGTGAAAGAGAGAAGAGAGAAAAGAAAGAAGGAATATATCCAAAAGCAGAGATGGACACCACCGCATGCCTCGATTGACACTGTCCTTATTTCTTGTTCACGCCGACCTTGTGTGAACTGCCGAAGCTTATGGCGGCGACCATCAGCAAGGGACCATCGGAGACAACACTCAATGAAAAGCGCAGAGCTGGAAGGGGATTGGACACGGATTCTTTAAGGTCGTGGGTATCATGGTCAAGAAGAAGAGAGAGGAAGAAGGCACTCACCATCATACTAGATTGCCTGCTTACACACAGAGAAAGCGGCTTATGGTGAGCTCACAGCATGTCATGGTCCTCGAGGCCAAGTCAGTGCGGCGGATGCACTCTAAGTCACCGACAATAGCGAACTGTAGATGGCTTGGTCGGTTAGCGGTCGGTTATATCTATGAGGGGAAGAGATAGGTTAGGGTTGGGGTTTGGAGAAACGAGAAACGAACAAGAGGACGTACCATCCTTTTACCAACTCCAGGTAAATGTCAATTTACAGGGAGATAATCGAGTTACTGGAGCCTGGGCGTCATAGGTATACAACCTCGTCGGCCACCCTCGGGACTTTCTTAGGGTGGCAGTAGGCCGTGCTCGTTGGAGATTTTGAACGGGGTATCTAAATTTCGCGGGGGGGGGGGGGTGCCATAGACTGCATCTGCGCGCGAGGCCGAGTGGGAGTGGGGCAGTGACGTACTAAAGGACACGTGACAGGCAGGGACCTTCGATATCAGATGAGACTTCGAATCTAAAACTCGGAAGTAAGATAGGCGCACCCCATTTCCTCAATCCATCCTCGACGGATGTATGGCGTCTGCGAGAACGAATACAACAGTGCAACTCGACGGATAAGGCTGCCTTTCACGATCTGCGCTTTGGATAGCCAGTGGCTTTCACAAGTCAGTCCAAGTCAATGCACCCACTAGTTCGGTTTGAATAAGGTCCTAATGGAAATCCTCGTCCTGATAGCGTCGTAATCATACGCGAGAGGCAGGCGACGTGCTCGGCGTTAGCTTTCGATGCTCACTGCCGACGTGGCGATGCGCATTAGGACCTTTGAGAGGATTTTGCAGGATTTTTGACTGATCAGATGTAGCATGCTTGGTGTGGGGAAGTGGAAGGCACATTTCTCATAGTTTCTTGTCGTCCTTGGATGTATCGAGCCTTTGTGGTGTTAGAAGAAGGCGGAGGACAGCCAGACGATGAGAGAGGACTGAGAATCTAGGGCTGGGTTGGATTGCTATTTCGCCTTGTTACCAACGTGAGATTGGTTTCGGGTTGGCAGTTAGGTTAGAAACCCCTGTTAATAACGGTTATTTTGTTATGTAATCATAAAAAATAATCAAATTTTTTCTCCGTTAGATAATGAGTTGATAGCGTAAACAATACATTAATTACTTGTGAGTTCTAAAGGAAGCTCTCGGGGTTCCACTCGCCGGGTGATTTACTAGGCTGTTACTAACATGAGGGTTTCCAACCCAGCCCTAACTGAGAAGGTCTGAGGTGGACGCGATGATTGGTCAACTTCTCACAGTCCCGCCGACCCCGAGCCACATGGCATTCAACGGTTCTCCGGTCCCGAACTTCGGTCCCAATGGGATTGCCGTCATCGTCCATCACATAAGGTGTTACTAGTCCTGCTCCCAGCTTTATGACCTTAAATTTCAAATCTACACTGATTATTGATGTCCCTGCTGCTAGTCCGGTTCCCCTGAGAGCCTTGTGAGTCTCTCGTCCAGCAGAACCTTGGTCTCGTACGTACATCACAACCCGATGCAACGTAGAAACTAGGGCTGCGCACCGAACCGTAACGGCACACGGCCGTATGCCCTACGGCAGCATTACGGGTACGGTAGAGCCGTAGCCGTAGCCGTAGCCGTAGCCGTAGCCGTAGCCATAGCCGTAGCCGTAGCCGTAGATAATTTTTTTGACCTGCCACGATACGGTACGGATATACGGCTGGAAAAAGTGCTTTATTTTGAGTCTAAGTATTAAAAAGTTGAACCTGATATCTATAAGTAACCTAGTCGTCATTCCGTGCAAAAGCAATATGGGAAAGCCTCAGGCGCTGTTTCACCAGCATAAGTCCCTAATCGTTCCCGAGACCAGACTGGCTCGTCGCAATGAAATGGTGTCGCGCCCTCCAGAGAAAATTCGCTCTACAGCGACAGCCGAGCCTAGTTCACATAGGGTTTAGAGTGGTAGTAAAGTTGAAAGAAAGATATAATAACTTACCTGGAATTGAGAAAACATCACAAACAAGCTGATATAAGTTCGGGAATTGTGATTGCCGGCTCCACAACCACTGAAGGGGTTCACAAGCCTCGAAAAAATAAGGTCAGATGTATACAGAATTTATACGTAGGTCGAGAAAAAATAGGAGAATACTGAAACAGTGTATGCACATGGAGAGTAAGGTCGTACCCGAAACTTCAATGATGGCAATAAACAAGAACGAAACAAAATAATGAGTAGCATGATACACGATTTTCAATGAAAAAGAGATACAAGGGATGAACATCTAGAGAATTTTACATCTAAGGGAAGATACGTGACTATACATGTTCTGTTGACCAATAAACTCAGGAGCTACTGTATTCAGAGAGTAAATAGGCCAGACCCGACATGAGGAGAAAGTAAGGTTACACCACACTTGTGGAGCACAAGCGGTGCCAGCAGGTACGCAACCACTAAAGAGATGGGTGTAAGGGAGAGGTTGAGACATCAACGTTAATGTTCATTTTAAGATTTAAACCCTTTAAGGTTCAATTCGAACTCACCCGTATGAACCGTATACGGCCGAGGCCAGCCGTATACCTACGGCAGATACGGTAGTGATACCTTACCGTAGCCGTACCGAATGCTGTTGGCCTCCAGCACTCACGGTACGGTATCCGTAACCGTACCGTAACAGCCGTATGCCGTAGGATACGGTTGCGGTGCGCAGCCCTAGTAGAAACCTAAGCCAATTTCAGTAAAATCAAAGACTTATACCGCCAGTCCTCTATAGCAAAGTTGGCCAGAGTGATTCAGATATGTGTGATAATCGGGACAAATAACCAGACCCGCCTGTTCGAGTCCGGGAGAGGATGTATATTGGTAGGTGATACGGGCAATATTTTTTATACTAAACCTGACAGATCTTTGGTCTGTTCACATTGTCAATAATGTTGTATATAATGTCCTCCATGGTATGGCTGGATAGACGTACGTGAGTCCAATTGTCAAGGCAATATGTTGAATTTTGGTGCTTGTTCGACATACGTAGAGGATATTTGTTCCCGAAATAGACTATTTTCGCATTGTCTTCAGGTAGCGCAAACAATAATGTGTGGAATTGCCGTGTACTATGAACTGCTTCTATGGTGCAGTGGAAAATTGTACGCCACTGAGTCTGAGTTAGAGATCCCATGTACTGAACACTGATACATGTTCGAACCAGGTGGAAGATATACTGTTCCTATTTTTATTGATGCATTTTTCACTCAGAAAGTTGCACAAGCGTACGTGCCTTGCTCCCATGATTGGTACCACAACGCGTGTATTGACCGCTGATGCTTGTTCAAGCTAGGCAGGGGATGCTATATCTGCTTTAATGCTATGTGCATAGGCAGCTAGGCCTCAGTTTTCCTTTCCATCAGAATTCAAGCTAGAAGATTCTCTTTAATTTTTAGTGAGACGGTTTGCTAGCGCGATTTATAAATTTACATATTGATCCTCGTTCTTATATTACTCCTTCCCTGACTGATATCTTGTCTTCAATTTACCACTGAGGATATAGAAGACGATGATATACGCCTTGAGCGCAGCAAAGCCGGGTCACTATACTTCTGGGATTAAAATAAAGAGAGGCTTTACATCATCCTGCGCCCTAAGCGCTTTAATGTCAGCCACAGGTCCTGTTTGGGCTTGTCCATGGTGTACATTATAGTCAGATCCGGTGTCGATGCCTCCCCAGACACTATTGGTAAGCACGAATAAACCTTGTTTAATATGCGCTGGGGACTCTGCGGTTTCATCCTCTCCGAGCCGCTTCCAGATCAGCCTCCTGGCGCAAAGACTACCATTCCGAAGATCCGGTCCCCGAGGTGTGATAAGGACTTTTGCCGTCTAGTATGTAGGAAATCCCGACACCTACTTGCGGTGACTAAAAATAGTATAATACCTTTGTAATCTCTCCGTGGCTTATCGTGTCATCTGAATGACCTTAGTGTAGGAGATACGCAATTGATAACTCAAACTGCAAATTTTCTTCCCCAACCGAAGCTGCGAAACAAGACAACCACCCAGATCCCTCACGCTCCTAGTATAACACTCCTATCTTTAGACTTCGGCTACGGCTTAGCTTATTAAATAATATCCCAGGAAGTTGGTAGCCTCCGAATGCAACTACTTAAATATCTATCCTCTTATCAGATAGTCTTCACACTCTAGTATGCAGCCTATACTCCACAACTCCACCGTGTCTGACAGCACACTGCTCGGGCAGCAAGAGCTTTCAGAGAAAGTAGCCACTGCTATTACTGTAAATTCGGAGATTCCAGATCCATCGGAGGCACCGCCGGAGTTCCCTGAATTCAATAGCCTGAACAGCTGGTTAACTCTCACTGGAGCGTGAGTCAAAGATGCCTTGCAGTTCTATCTAACCCACTGACAGCTTTAATAGTACGCTCGCACAATATGCAACATTTGGGTATGGACCATGAATTTCCAGTGCATCAGTTCTCGGTTTTTGATTACGATTAGTTATACAAACTCGTTTGGTGTGTACCAGGACTTCTATATTCGCGAATATTTAAATAGCTATACTCCAAGCAAAATCGGGTAATCCTGATATTCACTGAATCACACCCATTCAAGCCTAACGATTTTGCAGGTGGATAGGTGGCATTCAAATATTCCTAACATTCTCCATGGGCGTTATTACTGGGAGAGCATTTGACCGCGGATACTTGTACGTATCAATAGTTCGTGACCATTTTTCTGTGGCTGAAAATTCTCGTCTTATAGTAAATATCTCATGATTTCCAGCACCCTTCTGCAAGCTCTTGCATGTGGGTTCAGACCTCCATGCTGACGCTCTTCGAAGTCTGATATCTTAAAAGTATTTACGCTGTCTGCATCACAACCCAACAGATATTACGAGGTTTTCCTTGCGCACGGTCTTTGTCTAGGGATGTCTTCTGGTATAGCCTATGTTCCTTGTAAGTCTTCGCCAGTGAACCAGTTTCGGTGAATGCCGTTCTCACTAAATTGACGAAGCACTCGGTGTCATATCACATTATTTCCGCCGACAACGTCCTTTCGCGATGGGTATTGTATCCGCAGGATCAGCTTTAGGTGCGTCACCGCCTCTTGTATGGACACATAGTTGCGCCTAAAATATTGATTTTAGGCGCTGTTATCCATCCCATCATGCTGAATAAGCTCATCAATGGACCCGTTGGATTTCACAACGGTGTTCGCATAAGCGGAGCACTGAATGTTTCTTTGCTCCTTATTGCAACAGTCTTAATGCGTACTAGACTTCCTCCCAAGCAGGGAAATACCGGAAAGAATTTCCCCGTGATTGAATTTCTTAAGGATCCAGTATATCTGGTCTTCGTTATTGGGTTCGTTTAATATTCATTGCTGTAGCTTAATGGCTAACAATCTTACCAGAGGAATTTTTGCATTTTCTGGAATCTTCTTCAGCGTATTTTATATCCAGCTATACGCTGTACTACATGGGGTTGACAAGGATCTATCTTTTTATAGCGTTTGGTTTTTTCTCTCTATTTTGAAGTGCAGCGTTATCGAATTCTGTTTTAGATCTCCATCCTCAACGCAGCCAGTATTTTTGGCAGAACAATTCCCGGCGCTTTGGCTTCCCGATTTGGCGTGTGGAATCTCCTTATGATAGTGTGTACCAGTCTGGGAATCGTGACGCTCACCATGGCCGCAGTGAAGGATGCTGCCGGTACAGTGTTGTTTGCAATTTTCTTTGGTTTATTTTCTGGAGCGTGTTGGTCCTTCCTGTTAAATTATCTGTGAAACTTGTCCTCACTATTTTTATCTAGCAATTGCGCTCCTACCACCAGCAATTGGTACGAAATTAATACTGTTAAGTTTACCGGATAGCGCTATATTGATGATAACGTGGGACAGCGACACTTTCAAGAGATTTGGATGAGATAGGAGCTCGAATGGGGATATATTTTCTATTCGGAGGTAGATGCAATTTACTTTTTCCTTCGAATAGGCTGACGGATTAGCGCTTTTCTCAGGTATTATGGGCCTTTTCGGTATTTAAGGTGTTCATTTAACTGGATTTCTTTCTACTAATGCTCGTATGCCATCAGCAACCCCAATATCCGGTGCCTTACTTACCAGTCAATATCACTGGGTACATGCAATATTATATTCTGGGGTAAATACATCTTACTCCTGGAAGTTCGTCACATAGGCTTATCTCATTCCTTTATGTTAGTTGACTTTGTTGACAGCTGGGATACTTTTCATGACTGCCGCATTTCTTGCATTGAGGAGAGCCAAAGCAGAAGGAAGGCAACCGTGAAATTATATAACTGTAGTATTATATTACCATCTAAATTATGTCGAGAATTCTTGAGTAAGAATGGCGATATTGATGTCGCCTGCGACTTTCTTGATTCAGATTACAAGGTAACGCGACTTCCACCATCAGGAGAAGTATGATGGTGAAGAAGATGATCACAAATTACAGAGTGGGTTAACTGTGACCCCGTCCGTGGGCCGTAACTGCTGTATTTTTTCCACTCTTGGTGTTCTCCCGCTCGTGGCATTGCTGCTAAGGGGCAGATCGTAACCTCTTCAAATCGAGGGTATAATCATTCATCTGCTAGGACAAGGTCCAGTCTGTCCCAAGAATGTCGCGAGGTAAACAAACAACTTATTTTTGTGGAGTTGACTCGTAATTGAAACACTCGATTCCAACGACAAACGTGGTGATCGAACTATCGCTTCTGGAATTTTCGGGAGATTGCACCGACCTCAGAACGTTGGCCCAATCTGAAAGTGTGCCACTGGCAAATACATTGTATGAAGGGATATAGAATCTGAAATTGACGGTGAAGGCAATGGATCGAAGATTTGGGATCTTGCTAAGATTTATGATGGAAGGCGACACCTCTGCACGGATGGAGTTAGCCGATACTTTTCCTTTTTCATAATAATATATCGAATGCGTACCGACACTTAATGAGGAACGCCATTCGAAAGATTCCAGTGTCTGAGCAGCGCATTGCATAATTTGCCATGCTAATTCGACTTCCTCTGGCTCTCGAGGATTGACCGTGAAGCTCGTGAGATGTGACATTGACAAGAAAGGAGAACCACGCAAGGGAGGATCTGAAGGAAGCTTGTCCAGAACTCCCAAACATTGTGCGCTCAAAGTTAAATACTTCAGATGTCTGGCAGGTGGAGGGACTATTTTGGCAGCTGTAGCCGCATTCCGGAGAGGAAGAAATGACAAGATGTCTCCCGATTTCTCGATCCGTGCATCTTCCAAGTCTAGATTCGCCAACGTGTGCGATTCAGCAAGGAGAGCAATAGGAATTGAAAAGCCTTCCATCCGGAGAGATGTCAAGCGCGAGCACTTTAATAGATTGCTCAAAGAATCTATGAGGTCGGGGGGAAGTATAATCCAACCGGCCACGTTATAAGGGCAATCGAGTTCCCAGTCATCATCAAACGGGTAACTTAGGTCCACTCGTACTTCCAGGGTGCGCAGACCAAGTGTAAGCCGAAGCAAATGCGGAAGGGCATGAGATTGCGGCAGCCATGTGTAATTTTCATCCCATATATGCAAGCTTCTCACGTAACCTGCAATATGTCGATTCAAGAGCATATATCACCCCAGAATGTAATACTTTTCATGTCACATGAAAACTGGACGCAAGTGTTAAATTATCAGTTTAAATTTCGGGTA
>JASFDH010002141.1:0-11900 GCA_036937195.1 Nidularia pulvinata | reverse complement strand
CCGTCGTACTCAATCTTGGGGAACCGCGCCTCCTCGTTCTGCTTCTGCCGCGCGAGTGAGGTCTGCTGGTATGGGCTAGGGCCGCGGTACGCTGTGTGCTCGGACTCCATGTTGTCGAAGTTGTTGAAGCCAGACCTGTGTCTGGACCAACGTTCGTCCCTATCCCTTAAGTTGGAACGCTCGTAGACACCGGGGGTGCGGTGGGCATTGGAGTACTTCGCTGTAGTGGTCTTGGAGCCGTCCATGCCGCCACGGAAGCGTTTAGTGATATATGGCCTGGTACTGGCTGTGTTTTGCAGCCATTTGTCGGCTTGGGTGGTGGGCCCGAAGATAGAGAGCCGGCAGCGGGTGCAGAGGGACGTTAAGGAGCGTTGCATGGTGGGGTCGTGAGTGGGGTTTAAATTATATGGGTATTAGATGCCTGTGTAGTCCCATGGAATAGCCGTAATGAGTAGTGGCAGAGCAGCGTTGAGCCCTGGTGCACCAGGTGCAGTCCTGACTTGGTCTTCGACAGAAAAGTCCAAAAATTTCCTCACGCGTCCAGCTTATTTGGTCCTATTGAATTTCCAAGCCTCAGAGCCTTTTTCCTCACGACCCGCACACCGTCACGAGTTAGCGAAGAACTCCGGGGCAGCCAGGTCGGTCCCCCCCCTCCTCCCTCCTCTCAACCCATCTAACATCCCCCGTACACAGCACCCAATCATGGCCACATCGAGCATCACCCAGCGGGCCCTCACCCAGCTTACGCGCATGCGCTGCGAAATCTTCCAGACATCGTACAACCCCACTGGCGTGCGCACAGGCGCAAAGTACCTCCGCCGCCGCCTGCGCGGGCCTGCGATGGTGCGGTACTATCCCCAGGAGATTAGCGTGGCGCGCATTGCGAGGCAGTATCCTGAGCTGGAGATGCTTGATGAGGATAAGGAGGAGCGGCTGCAGGATGTGGCGGACCGGAAGAAGAGGGGCAAGGGCGCGCCGAAGAAGGCGAAGACGGAGGGTGAGTATTGCTTTTTTTTCTTCTTGGTGTGGGAGTGGTGTTAACTAGAGTGTTTTTTGCAGCTGACAGTAGACGGTTGCACAAAAAGCGGTGACACCGCGTGTTATATTGCTTATTCTTATTCGTTATGGGCCATTTCTTTCCCTCTATTCCTCACGCATTTGATTTATGAGAAGAAACAGCAAAGCAAGGCCGATGCCATGAAATAAGTAAAAATAACCATTACATTACACTATATGAAGCAGTCCGAAAGCAAGCCAATCATCCTCCAACAACCCCAGCTACTCACCCGTTTCCATATCATCCACCCCGCTCCCCGGCTCGACCACATACCCCCCCATACCCCCAAGGTAATCTAGTGTCCGTGAAAATAGCTCCTCAAACTCGTCCAGCATCCCTAGGCGCGCTAGTATTCCCGCCACGTCCCCATCCTCCCCGTCATCCACCTCGTCCGCCCGCAAATGTCCCTCTGCCCCTTCGCGCTCCAGCCACTCCTCCACACCCGCCTCGCCCCCGAGGAGGATGCTCCGCAGCCGCGCAACATCCGTCGTGCTCATAGGCGTTGAGCGCAGGGAGGTGGGGGAGGGCAGGACGAGGTCGTTACCGGTACCAGTGGTGGGGTCCCAGACTTGGCACTGGAGGACGGCGAGCCAAGACTGGTCGAGGTCGTCGAGGAAGTCGAGGAGCGTGCGCAGGGTTGCGCGGGGGCCTTGGATATCTTCGTCCCCGTTTACATTGCGTATGTCTTCTCCCATACCCTCACCGTCCTCGTTCCCCATCCGCCCCACCAGCCGATACCCAACCATGCACCCGAGCACGTCCCCCGTTAGCCGGAGGAGATACTGTGTCCGTAGTGACGTGGATGGGTCCACTGGCGGGATCTGCAGGATGAGCGCGAGGAGGCGGCGCGCGGCGGCGAGGTACGCGGGGAGAGTGCGTAGCTGGGAGGTGGGCTCTGATCTATGGAAAGGAGGTGGAGTTTGAGGATATTGGAACGGTGAATACAAGGTGTGATCATGCCACGCACCGCTTCTTAAACCCCCCCGTGAGCTGCATGAACCCCTCATCAAGGTACGCAGTGAGCTTGCGCTCCTGCGCGGACGAGAGCGCGCGGATGGGCTTCGTGCTCGTACTCGTGCTGCCTGTATCGCTCGTTCCCGCGTTGCCATTGGACGCATGCGACGGTACAACATCCCCCAACGCCGGCACCTCTATATCCTCATCTCTCGCCATAATTATTGCGAGGTGGTGGTTTCAAGAAAAGGTTGGGTTCGCGGACGCACTGCAATGACAGGATGACGATCCGGCCTCGGCTAAAGCTAAGGCTGTTGCCAAACATGTGCAACTACCCCTTGAAGGATCAAGATTTTAGTGCCGTCGAGGCTCGGCGAGATTCAAGGTATTTGGGTCGAGGTTGCGTGGCTGGTTCTTTTTTGCTGGAAGTGTTGGCGCTGGTGGGCTCACTCCTAACAGGAATAGCACCGTTAATCGGTAGCCACGAATTCTGTTGAGAGGCAAAACTGCGTCGGTCATCCCGCAGGAGGTATTATAAAATTGGCAGGTTAGCCTGTATTTTTATTTGCAGTCAAGAATTCTTGAAAGAAACGCAATTATGTCTAGGTAAACTTGAACAAGAATACACTAAGTAGAAATATGGTTCACGGAACTTCTGAAAAATCAGGAATAGAACTTCTAGGCTCGAACCAGGCTTCTTTGAGCCAAGATGAAGACGAAATAGAGTGAGAAAAGAGTGGGTCGGTTTATGTGATTAGAGGAACTACTGCAGCAACTGATCTATCCTAGAAAAGCCAAACATAGTGCCTTCGAATACCACACTATGTGCTCATCACGACGTGCACCGCAGAATGATTTCGCGAATTTCAGCTGCATCTTGAATTCATATCTGGCATCTCCCGCACTAAAACCACCAATATGTCCTCCTTAAGGTGGTAGAGCGCATTACTCGTATTCGTTCGTGTTGATTCTGATGAGTATATGATGAGGTCAGTCGTTCGAATCGGCTAGAAGGAATTCATTCCCGTTTATCCCCCTGTGGATGTCGCCTCTTTTGGCGCATTTTGAAATTAGCAACCCTCCTTGCTTTATGATGCTTTGAGTTCGCCCTGGTCTCTTCTAAAAGCTAGAGCATGCACTGACCACCAGGGGAAGGTAAAGTTCAACCCGCTTGCATTTTTGGCACAGCACGCTTACTGTGACATTAGTATACTTACCTTGTAAGAGTGAAACCATTTCTCGATCCCTTATACTGAAAGTTCCGGAAGTGAATGGCCAGGAGAAAGACGAACGGGACAAGAGTCGAAAGGAGACTACCAAAGCCTTGGCCCCATACCCACAAATATCCGCAAATAATGGTGCGTGACTTGACTGTTGAGTGGGACAATGGGACCCCTAGAGCCCGCTTATTTCTGACGAACAATGCTCATCAAAACCCTGCTGAAAAGTAAGTCTTGTCGCTTCTTCCATTCCTAGAACTTAATTTGCATCTGTACTTCGTTTCTCCAGCTCACATGAAGGCGTGTAGCACAAAAATGCAACCATTGACTCCTGAATAATGTCCTTATTGGTCAGTTGCACCGACCACCTTGAGGAAGAACGGCAGGTTGTTCATTAATGACGAGTTCACGGTAAAGGGTTTATTTCCTCCAACAGTACTCTACTCTAACTGTACAGTCTACTAGGGCAATGTTGTTTTCGCCGAGGATCGAGAATTACGACACCTTGCTATCAAGCTGACGAAAACGGATAGCAAAGACATCGCATTCTCAAATTTCTGAGCAATTTCGACAGCGCCACTGCGATGAAACCATGTGTCATTCCAGTGCTTGACTTTCTACCATTTGAAGATTGCTGCTTTGTCGTGATGTCAAGACTTGCTCTTGTATACCAGCTACATTTGTTCATTTTCTCGAGTGAATTCTTCACAGATGAGGGAGGATAATGCTTGTTGTTGATAATAGCACCGCTGTAAGGGATGCAATCAATATCATGCTTTCTATGCTGAAGGTCAGGTATATTTCAATTTATTTATATGTTCCTCAGCTTACGATATCATTATAGGCAATAAGCTTTCTTCGCAAGAATAGGATTGTTCATCGTGTACGTATACTACACTGCAATATTAATTAAGTTTGGAGACGTTAACTTGATTATAGAACATCAAACTGGACAATATGCTCGTGAGCCATTTCTGGAACTGGTACGGATGGCCTCATTATGAGAAGACCTGTTTACTTTTTTGTCTACGAACGGAAGGCGGCCTATCCTATGTGATATTCGACTTTGACGTTTCCATCGTGTTTCCTGCGGAATCTACTGAGGCAGAATGTCGTTTGCCCTATCTAAGATCACGGCAAGGGACGTATCTACCTCGAGATACAGACCAGGAGGAATTTGATTTTGACCCTTTCGCATTTGATGTTGCTATGCTCGGGATGTTTTGCTGCCGTCACTTCCAGGTATTACTACTAATGCTTTTTCGTGCTTGCAATTTCACGATATCGATGGTACCAGAACCTCATATCGCATGCACCTTTCTTGGCTCCCTTCATGGACAAGATAGTCGCTCGATATCCAGAACCACTTCAGTGCTATGGAGGCGCTCAAATTCTTCCAGGATATGTATCCTCATCTAACTGAAGACCGGCTGGATGGGCTTGCTTTATTTAATCACTCTGGAGGTTCACCTTATTAGGAAACTTATGACAAGTGGAAGGACCTCTCTCCAGACTTCGTTGCCAAATGGTCGGCATATCGAGCCACCACTACCTCGCAAAACGAAATTGCTCTGTATATTTGCCGATATCATTCCGCACATTATATTATCGCGCAGATTCGAAAAACCTCTCACTTGATGTCATCGAAGTTTTTGTCAGTGTTGTCCCTTTCCCGTAAGTCAATGGTTTTGAAATAGGCTCCTTTGATTTTAATTTTGCATGATGAGGGTAAAACTGTTCGAATGCATGTCTTAATGGCTAATGGCTTTGCGACTTCATTGTACTCCACATAACCATAAATAAAAAGACGTAATCTCACTGGGAGTAGGCTGTTGGACCCACAGACACGCTTGTTTGTAATGAGCGATAGTCACCAATTCGCTGCAGCCGATCAAAACTGCCCGTCGATCTCAAGTAACCATTATAGATCATTTATACATGCGACCTTGGCAAATGGCGGAAGTTTTGGGACGCCGAGACTACCAGAGAATGGCTGTTGCAACACGGATATTACCTAAACAGTCGTATTTCTGACAGTGAAAATATCACATCCCCGACATTTCCCACTGACGAAGTGAAGAATTCTCAATATCCTTATGCATATCATGAGCGAGATCTACACAACCTCAAAGCATTACACACTTCTGACGGCTATCGTGTGAGGCTTCTTCGGTCATCGGCATCTTATGCGAACTAATTTTGCCTAAGCTTCAGTTGCTTTTGCTCAGGACCGAGAATGTAGACATGTTGTCACCAAGCTGGTGAAGACGGATAGCGACGAATATCACATTATTCGATTCTTAAGTAATCTCGATGACTCCACCACAAAGACTGGATACATTCTCCATACTCTCAACCTTCTTTCGTTTGAAGACTGCTGCTTTGTTGATATGCCAAGGTTCGTCATGCTGCTACCAGGTATTGATATTTAATTCATGAAGCAATGTTATACACATATGGATCGCTGGACTTCAATTACAGCAAGGATAAATCTATCACCATAAGCCACATCCTAGATATAATTCATTCCATGCTGGAGGTTCATTTTCTTTTGATTGTTCGAGCTCCGTTATTCACCGTACACATTCCTAGGCATTAAACTTCACAAGCATAAAATCGTACAGAGGGTCTGTTTATTTCATAGCACAATATGGATTGCTTTTAGGATTAAATTCATTTTTAGGACGTTAAAATGGATAACATGTTTGTGAATCATTTCTAGAATTTAGACTCAACAATTCCACCAAGCACGAAGAGCTATTTGCGCTATTTGATGCAAACTCCAAGTCAGCTATCTTACGTGATTTTTGACTTGGACATTTCCATCAAGTTCTCCGCATTCTAGATATGAAGAATATCGTTCGTCCTATCCGCTTTCGTGGAATAACTTTTTGCATTTATTTTCAGGTAAATTCTTTTTTCTTTTTCTATTGTGAAATTTATGGTTCTGATTTAACGTAGCAAGTGGGACAAGAAGCACTATTTTTGGCCCTCCTGGACAAGATGATTACTCGAGATATAAAACACCGCTTCAATGCTGCGGAAGTTGCAGACGTGTGCATAACACGAGGTTGGAACGAGAACAACGACCTGCATATGACTTACCATCAGAATTCAAAGCCTTCATAATTCATAAGAACAATTCGATCACCATGAATTTCGATGAAAAGCCATCAGAGATTTATTTGTCACCGTCGTTGCTGGAGGGCTTCTTAGAAGGCACAAAATCATCAGTATACCGTGAACTTTCACACACGGGAATGAATTTCAACAGGTTCCTTAGTTCTTAACTCCACTAGCTGATTCCTTCAACATTCATCAAGACGGCATGCATATAATTGCACTATTTTTAAGAATACAGTAATGGATTGAAAGCAGATACAGATTCAGAGATCGCAATTAAAATAGGAAAAATATCTTATGTTACTTCATCGTATTCACTTGCCATACATCTTGCTAATCTTATGTAAAGCTGTTCAGCTTGCATTATATGCTGCACTTGCCATAAAAGCTCTGTTAAATTTCATAATCGGGACCGTGGAGATTAGTAGGGGAATTGTTGGACCCACAATGATTCATAAGCGAGAAAAATCCACGGTAAACTGTGGAAGCTTGATTCTTCAAGCCTTCATGGTTCAAACGAATTTCTGTATTAGGGTGATTTTATGATACTTAAAAGCAAACAAGATTTTGATTTTCTCCATTCCCCAACATGGCGTCTACACCTCTAACACCTTCACGAGCTGTCCCACCTCACAGTGGTGTAATGTATTCACAACCTTTTCCCACAAACTCAGCTAACCTTTTATCTCATACTTTAATGGACAGCAACTTCCCATCCAATGCATCCTATTAGCTCCAGTTAAGATGATCGATGACAGAGGAAAGCGATACACATTGGAAGCTGGAGCTCATGTTCAAATTACCCAGAGAATCAGTAAAAACACTCTGGTGAGTACTTGGATTCATTTATTCTAATTCTGTATCTAATATTACTTTTGGTGAAGGGAAATAATGAGCCTGCACATTCCAACAACACAGACTACATTATATCTTCGATGATACAAGTCCCAGCCGAAGAACTTGTCGACATGGGTGACTATATCAAAGTATTTCATACTAAAGTATCCCCAGTGTCCCAGAATGGTCCTTATCAGGACCAAGTGCTACCTGTGAGTAATCAATTTGATCTTTTTTTTTGCCAGCAATGCTTTCTAATCAATGATCAGGTAGGGAAGATTGTCTATCTAATGGAGGACTTTACCTATCGTAAACAAGATCGCAGCATACTCATTCCTAAGGGCACAAAACTCACCATCAACAGCTATCCTCAGACTGAAAAAGTAGGTGTTCATTATTGTACCCAATAGTACTGCTCCTTATATCCACTGCTACTATTCTTTTAGGGTTCAAATACAGGAAATTCAAGGCTCATGGAAGTCAAGTATACTTTCAAGCAGCATGTCCTGTATATGAAAACAATAATAATTACATGTGCTCAACAAGTTGAGCATAGCAAGTTGAGGCCAGTGAACTAGTGTTTACGTCCAAGGTGAATTTTTTAGTCATTGAAAAAGCAATATAACTCTGAGCACAGTTCTGACCATTGTCATTGAAAATGTAAACCTAGTCTATGCTTTGGAGTTTAAAACTTATGGAGCCTTTTATTCTCAGGGTTTCGTTTTATACATGCATCGATTTGTGTCACTATCCAATATGGTTACTTTTTTAGTGTTTAAGTCGAATGTGGCTTAATGAAATTCCTAAGAAATATTCAATTCAAGAAACAGCTGTAACATATCATCGTTTAAAAGTTTTGCCCTATCTAGTGACATACTGGTCTCGCCGCAAGTTCCAATCGTCATGGAAAGTTGCCGTAGGGTTAGGGATTAGATGGGTGAGATGATAAAGCAGTACTACATTGAGAGCACTACATTGAGAAAATTTTCTTGATGTCGTCAAAATTGTTCTATTGTTCTATTTCTTAATGTACAATATATGGTGCCTCTAGGGATGATTCTTTTTATAACATATAGGTCCCGCTGTACAAATCACATAGTAGCGGAGACAGGATCAAGTTAAATATTTCAACTTTCGAACCCCTGCACCTGTTCATTCCAAACTCAGGCGACGGGTGAATAAATAGATGATCGAAATATATATAAAGCCTCTTCACTTCGGTCATTCTGCCTTTCGCGAAATTAAATGCGATCGGTTGGCTGACGAGTACATTTACTTGGGGGTACATTATTAGGGTTCGTGTGAGTTCAACCGTGTCCCAAATTGCGCAATAATATGATCCCTTCATTTGCCTCCAGTCCGCGTAACCACCTCTTAATCACCAAGCAAAGCATGCATCTATCGTTTTTCGAGACGAAGTCTCAGCGTGAACATGAGTACGCTATCAACAATAACGCTGACATTCTCCCTGTGCTCTTCCTCCCAACCGAACTTCTCGTACAGGGCCACCGCGCCTGGCTGATACTCGCTCGTATGCAGAAAGATACACGAAAGCCGTTCTTGCCTTGCGTGATCGATCGCCGCTTGTAGCAGTAGTGCTCCGATCCCACGACGGCGTTGATGGGGCGAAACGACCATCCGCCGGAGCTCGGCGGTGTTTTTGTCGTTGTCTGTGGAAGTATCTGCGAGATTATTAGAGGATCAGTATGATGATACCTAGACTAAACAGAGCGTCACATACCTAAGCCCACGGCACCGACGATTTCCCCGTGCTCACTGCCAGGGGATATAGATTCTACGACCCAGAACCCATCAGGACCGCTAGTCGTGAGTTCGTCTCTGTTTTCGGATGATATTAGTGGCATCTTGTAGTGTGTGCCAACATCCCCAAGGTCGTCGTTCAAGCTGCCGGTGCAGAACATGAGGAAGCACTTGAAAAGCCACCATCTCCACGCGAAGAAATATGCGACCATAATGAGGGACAGACATAACCCTGTCTTCCTCATTGGCGAGAATATTGATAGAAACAGTCCCGAAAGCAACAGTGTGTAGACAACGTATGCTGGCCGTCTAAAAGGCTGGTCCTCCAGTGCCTTTCTGCCTGGGGCATTGACTTTTTGCGACGGTAGATCTCTAAGCATGACGACACTAGGGGAAATAAGAGAAGGTGCTTACCACCATATACCATTGCCTCCATGAAGAGTTTGTGGAGTTGTGCCCTGTCTGAAGGTCGATATAGCCGGACACGAAGCTCGGATTTTGGTTCGTGGACATTCAGCGCCATGTTTTTGTGTAGTCTATGTTTTCTAGGAGAGTAGTGTTGTAGAGTCGATTGCTTGATCCTTGAATTGACCGAAGTGAACGTCCTATATCCAGCTTCAGTTGTCGCGCACTTTATCTATACCAGTGGATGGCAGTGCACCGTGTAAGACGCTCTGTGTTGTAGACCTTGCACGTTTGTGCTTCTACGAAATCGACGGAGGTTTGAAGCTGGCTGCTCAACGCCTTTCTATAAATGGAGATGTACTAATACCATTCGGAAAAATCAGAGACATTGCGGTACCGGCTCAAGCGATCCTGAGTCCAGTCATTTCAGCAGGGTAAGCGATGATGTTCCCCAGAGTGGTGCTCGATGCCGGTTATGGAGCTCGAATGGGGGAAGCCTTCTCGTATAATGAAGCAGAAGCCCATCTGCTGCTAGGAACTTGACGCTAAATGAATGGCGATGAACACGGAAGTAGTTGCCTGTGGGTATGTAGAGGAGGTTGGAGGATTTTCGAGCATGACATTGAGTCATCCCGCGGCCCAGACCGATAGCATTGAAGGTGAGTAGGTACTACCATTTACCGGTCCGTGGACCGTGGTAGAATTTGCTTTGCCCGTCGACATCACTGGCGCAGCCTGGGTTCGACATCTTGTCGACGTTCATCTCGGACTCTCTCTCGCAACTTCAGGACTCAAACTTCCATATGATAAATGCATGAGCTCTCTATTCGAAATGGATATGCTATGTCTCGGTCAAGGCTCTCGAGGATCAAAAGTACTGTAGCGCTAAACCTGGAATTTGGAATCGCTCAAAATCCCTCCCCGGTTAGCCATCTCGCTGGCAGTCATCTCCCTCGTTTCACTCAGGCAATGTACCATCCCGCTCAGGACATAGATCAGCGCCTCCCCTCTTATGTTTCGTCTAAAATAATACTTACAAGAACATTGCATCATGCATCATGATCTACCATACTCTGGGACTGGACGCGCGCTTCCACTGCAAGCGAATGCTTAGACCACTGCCAACTATCTGCACGAGCTCAATCTCATTATGATCAACCGCCAACAGGAAGATGAAGCATCTTCTCTCAGAACAGCCTTTTCCATGCTACAAGCGCTATCATTTTCCAACATGCTTCATCCTAGGACCCATACTACCAGCACTTTCTCCGATTCGGTGCAATATCATCCCGCTGGGTTTCTGCGTTGTGTCATCTTGAAAGCTGAGAAGAGTCCGCTATTCTGAAGCCTATGGTCCGTATGGAGACTTCCTAATCCCACTTGATGAATCTTTCGAAATCCCATATCCTAGATAATCGAGCTCCAAGATTGAGTGACGCCAGTATCGCTATCTGTTATCCCAACTGATATCTTCGCCGACTACTTGTTCACCTACACTTAGGAAGCTTGCTGATCTTATTACTCACCGGCGCCGAGTAGGACAATGATGCTGTTCTTTTGACTTTCACGAAAGTATTGCAGATAGCCGCCGTGCAATGTGGCTTGGACGGCGACTTCTGGTTGATCTTAGTGCACCCCAGGTGGAAGAGATTCCAGTGACGGGGATAGGAGGGTGGCATAGGCGTTCTTCCCTCGACGTAAATATAGCCTCGTCTAGACTCGTGATCATACCTTCCACCGGAGGGCAAGCCTTGGTCGTCGCCTTACAGAGAGATCGATCAGCGGTCTAAGCCTCATCCTGTGTCAAATCCACGCCTCCGTTAGAACAACGACATCAACATGTAAATTATCCCTACCCATCTTCCAGCCCAACACCGTATCCAGAATCATCACAAACTATCAGTAGATTTATTGCCACCGTCAAGGCTACAACAACAATTTCAACAAAACCCAGTACACAGACAGAGATGTTATAGGTAGGAGAGTATAGTACAGCCGATCCACGGCCACCAATACCGTCTAGGGTATAAGGCATGTCATGAACGTGCCTGCGCAAAAAGGGGTATGCGTGGACGCACGGGGGAATAGAAGGTATGTAAGCTACGCACGCAGGCTGCGTAGAAGGTATGTTACGCGATATCTAAATAATTAGGCATGTCGTGGTGCCGCCCCATACTTGGGGGCATTGGGCGGGAATCTGGATAGTACTTGAAGACTGGAAGTCGAGAAAGACGAAGATGCACGGTGGAGTCTAGCCACCGGGCGGATATACAACATGCATCGAGGGGGCGGTTAGGAGATGAGATAGAAATGTGTGTGCGTCGTGTCTGAGTGGACAAGTGGGCATGGATGATCAAGAATGAGTAAGATCACCAATTCACCGGCCCGCCAGCACGCGCCACGCGCCTATGGTTCCTCTTGGGCGGGGGCACGCTCGCCGCAATCTCCCGACGCTGCATTTCCTCCTTCGCTGCGCGCCTGCGCATCTGCTCCTGTGCGCGCTCGGTCTGCGCCGCGAGGGAGCGCTGCTTCAGCTGCTCCTC
>JASFDH010002140.1:0-11901 GCA_036937195.1 Nidularia pulvinata | reverse complement strand
AAATACCATACATTTCAATGCTGATATTTAGTATTTCATTAGTGTTTAGGTATAGATCTGCCTGGGGCGTATCAGTACAAAGAGCTAAGTGAATAAAGCTCTGACAAGTGAGAGAGATGCAATAAAGTGGTGGTTATTAGATGTCTGGAACTACAAGTATTTATACTGTAAGTAAAAGTATCAATTGTCATATCCCTATATGACATAGCATGCATCATCTCTGGACTGTTTACAATCAATCTCGATGCTATCCCAACTCTCAGCTCATCTCTGGTGTTTACTCAGGTTTACTCCAGTCCATTTCCATTTTTGCACTTACTTCATTTCAGCCACACACCATAATTTTCATAGTATGTTTCTTTTGCATTAACATTCAATTTTTATTCCTTGTTCTTGTCATATGCTTTCTCTTTCTTAACCCACTTACTTCTCCATTGCACTATAAGCTACCTTCAAATCATCCTTACTCATCTCTACCTGATAATCTCATCTTGTCATCATACTTCGTGCTCAACAAAATCTCTGGTCTCTGGAGATCCCTCCTGACCAAGTCTTTGGTCAGGAAGTTGAGTATCAGTCATCACTATACCTGAACCATATCACTCACTGTTATCTATAAATTGGGCATTAGGAACAAAGAAGGCACAGCACATAAGCTGAAGCTGTCACCCATCTTGATTCTTTACTTTAGTAGTGCTCAAACACATTTCCCAGAGATATTCCTGGAGTCTCCAGTGTCTCTCCTTGGCCACCACACATATCCTATCTGTCCAGAACTCTAGCCTATATCCTGGAAAGTATGTTTGTGACATGAATCTGAGGCACAGTGACCTACTCACATTGTGAAAAAAAAATGTGCAGTTTGACCAGTTTCAGTTAAGATCAGCTGCAGCATTTTCATGAATTATGGAACAGATTTATGTGCATTCATATGTACCTTGGCAAGGCTATTGACATCCTAGAAGCCAAACAAATAATCACCAAGAGGGTCATTGGAAATGGAGGATAGTCTGTTAGAAATTGGACTGTGTGTACACATGAGGAAGATTAATTGTTGAAAGGTGTGCATCAAATACAGTAACACAAATCACATATCAATACTTGCAGCTATCTGCTAACTTCTTTACCCCTCCACTATGAACCTCAGTCCCTGCCAGTGACCTCTCTGCAGCCTTTCATGTGTTATCATGAAAGGTGCCATTACTGGTCTTGCAGCTGTCAGCTTGTTTTTTTTCAAGACACTCAAGAAGCATTGCATTGCAAGTGGAGTTACAATTGGCACACTGATGTGCTGGTCCACATGTTCCATGCATTTTTGAGCTGGGGTTGTCACTGTTCTCTTTGTCAGACCTGGGGCTTTTTTTCTGGTGAGTCATTACATGACATAAATAAAAGGAAGTTATGTAAAGGAGTGTGTATACATCAAGACAGGTGATGATGACAATGTACAAAAGAATGTGTGATTGGGAGCGACAGCCAAAGCGACAGCTGTGCAACCTTAACCCAGTGTTGCCAAACAGTGTTTTGGTTAAGTTTAGTGCCTAAGTTTCACTAACCTGGGGTTTACAATTTTCCCTGCCAAATTTCTATCTAAACTAAGCTAAGCCTGACCTAAGCTATTTTGCTAAATAGGGCCTAAGATGTTCAAAAATGTCCATGTATTAACAGGTTTATGTCCTGATTGCAACACTCTTTATTTAGCTGATTGTGAGCAGATATCAGCTGGACTTCAGCAATGGAGCAGAGTATATCTAAATTCTGCAAGGTATCTTAAAGTTGGACAGAATCTATGGGTTGACAGAGTATTTTCTTCTGCTGTTATAAGTGGAATGTATAGCTTTTATGCCTCAGCAGCTGCATATACTGAGCACTGAAATAATAGCTATGCTAATTCTGAGAAAGAAAATTCTATAAATATTACTTGCTGACAAGTGTTCTACTAGGTCATGATAGAACTATTACTGCTGCTTCTGAGCATGCATGCTCAGAATATACACATGAATACAAAAGCACTACAACTGAGAGTAATCTGACTGCAGAGGAAACAAATTTGGCTGCCAGAGGTTGCTCTGAAGAACAGCCATTATCTATTGAACCAGAAAATCTTTCAAATGAAATGGATGTTGATCATGCACCTGTAAAAATGGTAGTTATTGATGGAAATGTCATGTGTCCTACACACTGTGCTTTGAGCATTGTACATCAGATCTAGCAAATGCATGTGGAGTTTTCTGTGAATTGCATGAACTTGAATATGGATTCAAATGTCATGTCTGAGGCTGTCAAAATGAAAAGATCAAGGACACACAAGCATGTAGAGAACATCAAGCTCAATGGTCTAAGCATTCAACTAGCCAGGACTTTCATAACTTGTCAGGAGTCAGAAGAATGCTTTCAAAACCTGGAGAGAGAATGCCATAGCAAGTTGAGACAGAGCATCTTCTGCAGCCTCATGATGAACCTCAGCCAGATATTATACATGCAAATTACTTCAGTCAATCTCAGTTTTATTGTGTCAAGACAATATGTGCTCCTTGTGGAGTTGTCATTGCATAGGCAAAGTTTGCAAAAGCAGAATCACCAACCAATATCTTGTACTTTTTAGAGTCTGTATATCTCACCAAAGAGTCTAGACTTGATTATATTTGTATTGATGAGGCTTGCCTTGTTCTTAAAACTTGTGTGAGAAATGGCAGCTGGGATACCTGGAAAAAAGCAAGTTGGTTTATTGTTGACAGCTATCACTATATCGATCATTGTGCAACTGACTTTCTCTGTCAAAAATGGTGTAACCCATCACCAACTAATGGTTCTGCCCCAAACTTGGTTATTGTTGCCTATGACACAAAAGGAAAACCTTACTTTAAGAGAGCTTTCAATACCCAGGTATGTAATTTATATTTATAGTAATGCCTCATGCTAAAATTTTTTTAGGCATGTGAACAATTGAATGCATGGCTTGGTGGATTTGAGGGAATTTTGAAGTGAATGACACCAAGCAATTTCAATTAGTTTTTTCATTCAATGCTTTTCTATCATACAAAATATGTGCTTCAAAAACAAGTGAAGAGAAGCAGTAAAATCTAGTAGAAGAAGATGAAGCAGATGAGAATGGTGGTGATATGGAAGAAGTAAATCTTCTAGGACTTGACTAGAATTGTAAATATTTGATTTTTTCTATGATTTCTAATAATTTCTCCAACATTTTTTAATTTAATTTTTCTAATTTTTTCCGGATTTTTAAATGATTTTATTGATGTAACTCATTCTTAATATTTCAAATCACAATTTTCATACACTATATCTGGATTCTAGTCATGCTCAACTATATTAATCAATTTTCTTTTCAAGTTAAATATATGTGAGTAGTCTGCACAGACTCTATTAGTTCTGTCAGACTTTGTCAGACTCTGTGGGACTCCACCAGACTCTGCCAGACTCCACCAGACTCCACCAGACTCCATCTGACTCCATCTGACTCCACCAGACTCCACTGGACTCTGCTGGACTCTGACAGGAATAGTGGGGCCATGGTAAAGTATTGGCAGGATGGTGGCAATAAAGAACATATTGCAATATCTGCAAGGTCTCTCTAATCAAGGTATTTGTCTCTCTGTTTCAGCCTCCAGGATGTGCATTTTGGCTCATGTAGATATCTAGAGCCTCATTTGAGCCATAGATATAGAGCTGAGCCTACCTTGGCTGAGCCCCCTGAGCTCCTAGTAAGGGTGCTATGAGATGATGCACACTTCCCTGTATTTTATAGACCCATGGAGCTTTGCCATTATTGATAGTTTCATCTACTCTAAGCTTTTTTCCAACATCTTCACCACCAGAGGTCATTTCCAGAACAGAGTTATACTTCCTGATTGCAGCACAAAACTGCTTTGCATTGTCTGTATCAGATGTATATAAGTTTTGTAACTCAGGTGGAAGGTCATGAAGTTTGTCAAGCTTAATTTTTCCACTGAAACAGCAAGTTCCAAATTTTGGATGAGTATTTGAAGACTTTGCAAGACACTCAGCCATCCAATGCAAGGCTCCACACTCAGGGCATGGTACATTTATTTCACCAAGATCATGCATCTGAACATTTGCAGGATTGAATGGCCTGCATGCTACAGGAAGGAAGTTTCTACTATAGCCAGTACATTTGGAAGTGCAGGAGGTGGCAGGGAAGGAACAGATTCTTGTCTATTTTGTGCAAAAGTTGGCTGGGGAGGAGCAGACTCCTGTCTATTTTGTATAACAGGTAAGTTACTCTGTTCATGATAGGCAGGTGGCAAAGAGGAACTTTTATTTACAGGAGAATCTTGAATAGCAGAGACACCAACATCACCACCATGGAGTTGAGCTACAGGAATAGGAGCAGTAGAATTATATATTTGAGGTATAGCAGAAACATGCATCCCTCTCCATCTCAAAGGAGGCTGAGGAATAGGGGACAAAGCAGCAGTAGAATGAAGTCTAGCCCTGGACATTGGAGTTACAGCATGATTATTCCTTCCAGTAGAATTTTGAACAACAGCAGAGGCCTTCCTCTTCCTCTTTCTCTTCCTCTTCCTCTAAAGAAAATCTGAGGAATTGGAGGTAGAGCAGCAGCAGCAGCCTGTAGTTCAGCAAAAGACATTGTTGCATTAGTATTGAAGGTTATAGTATTAGAGGAGGACCTTAATGGTCTCCCTATAAGAGAATGTAGGAGGAGCCCAAGTGAAGCAGCAGCAACAGCAGCATGGAGTTCAGCCAAAGAGAGTGGGGCATGTCCAGTTGTAGAATGGGGACCCAGTAAATTAGAAGTTACTGCATTACCTGCAGTACTTGTTGTGCATGAGAAGATGTATTACCTATTAATGAACTGTCAAATGGATCTCTGCTGCTGGAAGCAGTTTGAGAAGTACTGGGGGCTACTTGCTGAGGAGCTAATGCAAATGGAATTACTCTCCTGTCATGTGTTTGCTGTTGTGCAGGAAGGCACTGATGTTCAGGAATGTCCAGCTGATGTTGTTCAAATTCAGATTGGCAATGTGCAGATTGAGGAGTGGTGTCAGACATCTGTAAATCAATGTAAATCAAAATTCAGCATCATTTTTATTAGAATAAACACAAATTTGCACTTCTTATGTATGAAAAAAATATTAATGGGAGAAATTGGATAAACTATCACTTGGATGCTATTTATGGGGTCATAAGGGTCATGAATTCAAATTGAAATAAGAATAAGATCAGATCACTCACAGAAAAAAATGAGAAATAGAATGTAGATTGGACAGGCCTCCAGCACAGGTCATGCCTTGTAAGTATTATATAATAATGCACCATCATCAAATTTCTATATTGGTGTAGGCCACTAATGTTGTTTCCCCCATTCCCCATGGCATGTGACAAAGTGCTGTCACACTGTTTCTGCCATGCCTCAGATGACTGATGCTGTGTGTGACACTAGTTTCACACTTTCACAGGCCCATGACCTTTAATTGGTGCTTCACACCATTGCTACCATATCTTGGATCTGCCTCATGCTGTGTGTGATGCCAGTTTTGGACTTTCCCATGCCCATGGACACTGTGTGCAATGCCAGTTTTGGACTTTCCCAGGACCATGGATGCTATGCATGACACCAGTTTTGGAATTTCCTCAGTCCATGATCCTCAATCAGTGCTGCTTCTGTCACACTCCTCATTCTCTTTCTGCATCCTTGCAACAGTGTCCTTGGTAAATTATATATTATCTATGCTCATAATAAGTATTGCTAATATTATCTTATCCTGTAAGGCTCTGCTGCATTGTCTGCTTTGATAGTGAGCTTTCATTCAACAGTATAAGCCTTTATCTGATCTCTTATCTTCTATCATCTGCTTCAGCTCTCAACCCCTGCCCAAATCCCAGGTTGACAGCTTCACCTCTGCCACCCATTTCCATCATTAGTAACTTGCTAACTAAAAAGAGTCCTTACTGACTAAGACATTCAGGGACAAAAGGCTGTTCTCTTTTCATGTATAGGATGTAACATTTTCACAATTTATGGTCAGGTTTGCTCCATGGCATCTGTTTAGATTATAGACAAGCCTCCATGCTGCACCTCTGGAGTAGTGGTGCTTGCACTTACACATGAGCACCACTCCTCTGGTGCTTGCATTTCAGCTTGTTGGGGGCTGCCACCCCTAAACCCCCACTTTTTTTTTCTTCTCAGGGGCTCCACTCCTGAACCCCCAGTCATTTCCTACTAATTTCTTTATTTCAAAATTCTTCTTTTCTTGTCCTTTTTCACTTAGTTCAATCTTTTTTTTTCAATTATTTAGGTCTACCTCTTATTCAATACAATCTTTCTCTCCTAATTGCACATAGTTTTTTTTTTTTGGTTTTGGAAATACTGGCTTGCATATAGTTTTATTACACATTTTTATTTCATCTACTTATTACTACTAAATATTATAGAATACTTTGAAGGAAAAAAACATGAGAAGAAAGACAAAAGCAAACTAAATGGGGGGCAGTTTGCACTGGGCAGGGTGGTTTTGCAGTAGGCAGGGTGGTGTGCAGTGGCAGAGGGCAATTTGGGATGGTAGTGGGGGTAATTTATTACATTCATGGCAGGGTGCTTTCATGGTGAGTGGGGCAGTTTGCAGCAGATGGGTAGTTTTGGGGTGGTGGAGGGAGGCTTTGCAGTGGTGGGGGCAATTTTGTAGTGGGTGAGTGGTTTCATGGTGAAGGGCAATTTTGTGGTAATGGAGGCTTTGCAATGGTGGGTGATGATTTTGTGGTGGTTTTGGTGCACTGGGTGGGATGCTTTTGCTGTAGGTGGGGTGGTTTCACAGTGGATGGTATGATTTCATGGTGGTAGGGGGTAGTTTTGTGGTGGCAGGGTTGTTTTCTTAGTGGCAGAGGTGTTTTTATGGTGTGAGAATGTTTTCACAGTATTGGGATGGTTTTTGCAGTGCCAGGGTGATTTTCACAGTGCTGGGGGTATTTTGTGGTGGTGGGGTGGTGGAGGCAATTTCAGGGAGGCTGTCATATGTGGTGGGGTGGTGGAAGTGGTTTTGAGGTAGTGGGCATAGTTTCAGTGGTGGTGGGGGTGTTTTTGGGAAGGCAGCTGGCATTGATGTGCTGTCTATGGATGAGGAATATATGTTAGTAAAATTTGGGGCTACATGGTGTGTAGCTATGTACCTTGGTTTGGTTCACTGCTTCATTCTCCATCCCTCACATCATTTTCATTGTCACTTGTCTGCATCATTAGCATTGTCATCATTTTTGTTAGTGTTGTTGTTGTCCTCATTATTATCAACATTGTTGTCATTGTCATTGTTTTTAGCAGTGGCAGCAGCAGTGGTATGAGCATCTGCAATTGCAAGAAGGATGGGGGGAGAGATGGTGGGAAGTGGAAGCAAGGAATAAAAGTGTGGGAGCAGACAAATGAATATGTCATGCCATGAATAGCTGATGCCAGCAAGCTGCACTATAAGATGACAGTTTTGCTTAGTAATGCTTATGTAAAATTATTAGTCAGACACCATTTATGGCTAGGTAGCATTCTCCTTCAGCAATGTTGAACTCATAATAGTGCTGAGGTGCCATTCAAACCAAACATGAATTAATTTATTTTTTGGATAAAATGGTCATCCTTGTCAGTAACTTCATTAATTTTGATTGAATGGCCATCACTTGCTATGACAATTTTTGTTTAAATGGGAATTGTTTAAACAGCTTATTAGCATAATGATTTAGTTTAATTAATCAAGTACATTCATTTCATAGGTATCCCTTAATCTATCTATCTAGGACACAAGTTCTAATTTAAAATATGTTCCAGAAAAGTTAAATAATTATGAAGATAATTTCAATGGGATTCAAAAACACAACCTAGTGATCATTCATCTCTTGATGCAAGGCATGAATAACCACTTGCCTATAATATCATTAAAACAGTAGGTTATTCTGCTCATGACATCCAGACATTCCAGTGTCAAATATTTTGCCAAGTCCAACAAGGCAGGTTGCTTGTACAGTGGAGTGCAAAAATAATGTACATGGTTTTCACTAGCAATAACTTTTGAACATCAGTACATCTTGAAAAGTGGTAACTTGGATATTGTACAATACTATAGTGAATATATCCCTGTCAAATCTTGAAATGGAAAAGTAGAAATTAAGTTTAGGAGGTAGAAAAATGTAAAATTGTAAAAAGTGAAATTTGTGAAAAAATTCTTTCAGAATGTGAAGTTTACACAGATGATAATCCTAGATAAGATGATCCTATTGTAAATGGAATCATAAAAAGTACTTCCTAGTTGTTGAGTTATGAGCTTTGCAAGTCACTGATCTTTGTGATTTTGATGAGGGTACAGGGGTTAGCCAAGATCTTTACACTCCTCCAGATATTCTGTACAGAGTCCTAGCAGAGTCCAAGCAGAGTCCTTCTTAGTCTGCTCAGATTCTGCTCAGAGTCTATACAGATTTGATAAAGTCTGAGCAGAGTCCTCAGACTTTTACACCTCAGACTCAAATATGAATATTTATGTAGTGTTTACAAGCTGAACTGCACACTTAGAAGATAAGATCTCCTAAACAATTAAATATTTTTTACAATTCAACTTGCATTATAATATGTAAATTGAGTATTATTATCTATGTGAATTCCACATTGTGAAAAAAATTCTTCTCAATTTTCACTTTTCACAATTTGCGATTTTTTACTGTCTGATCTCGATTTCTACTTTCCCATTTTTATATTTGATGGGATATATTTATTATAGCATTGTGCAATATCCAAGTTACCACTTGTCAAGATATATCAATGTTCAAAAATTATTGCTAGTGAAACCCACATGCATTATTTTTGCATGCCACAGTAAATGGGAGTCAATACCATAGAAGACAACTATGCATATATTTGTTCATCAACAAAGTTACATGAGCTTTACTCTACTTGTTAAACTTACTGGTTCTGCAAAAAATTTAGCACAAGTTAATTTGTTGAGTATCTTATACTTTTTCTATGGCTTGGAGGATAACTATATGTCTACTAATTTGTCATTTTCTCTAAATATTTGGTTCGAATCTTGCTGTTGGCCTTGCATACATTATATTTAAATGTTGAAATGTTTTTACACTGTTTAAACATGTTTAAACATGCTATGTAGACACCCATCTATTGCCGTTCATGCTATCTAGTAACACTCTTGTGTTTAAAAATTGTCTGTTTAAACAAAAGTGTTGTGGAGTGCGATGAACATTTAATCAAAATCAATGAAATGTCTCTCATCATCCATTTTACTTGATGAGATGGGTATCTTTCTTTTCTTTGCTCACCTTTTCCTTACCATTAACATATGCCTACTTTTAGATGTTGACAATCTCTTTGATTTTATAATGACAATTTGCTGCCAAAATTCCAACATGCAAAGAGAAATAGTTTACTTCCAAGTACTTACAGCCAGTGCTATTACATGGGCCCAACTATTGTTAGCACTCGTACTTGCGGGACTGCTATGCAACATTTTAAGTTCAAATCAATTCGAAAGAACAATGTTTCTCCTGTGTTCTTCAACTACTATCCATAAAACATCACGACTCCCCAGAATCTATGGACTGGCGAGCTACTTGGAAGGATCAAATACTTCGTACATTAGAAATCGCTTCCGTTGGATCCAGGGTCTGTGCGCCACTGGCCGCAAAGATCAGTTTCGAACCCTCCCTACGAAAGGATCATCGCATAAATATCACAATTACATAAGATTCAGCATTCAAACACACCTGTTTGCCGTTCACTCCGCCAGTATTGCATTGATCAACAGGCTCTCTGAGGAGTCGATTGCAGTTGCCGTCGACCGTGAAGCTGCAGCTAATTTTCAAAATGGCATATACTCGTCAATATATATTAGGGATTTGTACGTCATGTAACATACCCATTAATGGCTTCACCGCTCACATATACAGTGAATGTACCATAGTTATAGCGAGCCTAGAATTGTCATGAGCTAGAATAGTGAGAAAGAACATGAAGCTAACCCAGATGGTCTCTCCATTTGAAACAAATTGGCCAATGGCAACATTGCTAGGGAGTACATTTTTTAATTAGACAGGATAGTGATAGTATGGTTGAATATTGCAACGTACTCGCACCAGTCGTCAATCACAGATACGATGGGTGCACGATCGGCCTGAAAGAGTCCGTCAGAACCAAGTACAATAAGACCGCATAGCGTTCACGAGATGAGCGAATACATACAGTGGTGCCTGTGTTGTAACAGCTGACCACTTCCGTACCTAAGCGCTTTGCAAGAGTCGTCGTATTGCCAGCTAGGTAATTGAATTTAGGTTGTCAGCGCTCCACATTACTGCGCATAAATTGCTGATCAACTGACCTCTGATAACTCCAGTTTCGACGCTGAGCCACTGTAGAAAGTGAAAGGTATTTAACAGCTGTATTCCATCACCAGTAGCACCAACATACCGTTGAGGAGGCCGCAGGTATCGTGGATAGAGTCCCTGCAAATGCAGAGGTAACCATAGCAAGGATCACGGTGAAGGATTTCATTACTCTGGAAAGGTTCTGCTGGTGTTCAAGAGGGAATTGACGCTGGTACTTTCTCTACAATTGGGGTAGCTTTTATACATTTTGTGTTTTACAGTTTTTGCTTCGTTCACCGGAGTTTCAGAAAGCATACGTACTGAAGGCCTCGACATTGGTCTGGTGATTGCAATACAATGATCTCATCTGTTTACCAATACCGCAAAATCTGATAAATTGAATTGGATGGGGATATCAAAGAATTAATACCTCGCAAAATTTACAACTCTGATCACACGAACGGAACCGCCCTTCTCCGCACTGAACGGCGAGGAACGAAGGAATAAATAAAGCAATGCCGATATTTTTGAATGTCGCTGACACTGCTGGCACCCCACTGTTTTGAAACATGGAAATTTATTGCGAAATACATAGCGACAAGGATAAATATTTCTGTGCGTTCCCCACTGAGGGAAAACGCGGTCTAATTGTTTTATTTTGAGTGGGCGAAAAAGCAGTCGAAATGTTAAATAGTGATCAAATTTGAAAGTTGGCCGGCCGGACGCTTTAGTATCATCCACTGCTCCTGATAACATACGTCCTTTAATGAGAGTATAATGCTTACAATGCCTGCTGTTTCACCGACTCGTCGTTGAAACATCTCCTCATCGCTGCAGTTCAATGCACCTTCAAATAGCTCATTTGTACGTTTTCAGAAATGTAACGAGAACTTGAGAATTTTCAATTAATCTGTTATGCTCTCATGTTCAGAGGTCAGTATTCCAGTTGCTAAACTGACTATAAAGAGAGATGTGAGCTCTCTGTGGTCTCCAAACCTATTTTAATGCTCCATATAATATTGGAGGAAGGCAAGATTCCCTCATCCTCAGGTGTTGATTTTTGGACTGAGCATGTGCACACACTTTCAAGATGTGCCAGGAACAGAGTATTGTAATTACATGGAATATGTGATTCTGTGCATAGACCAATTACAAGCTCTACAGCTTGCATCAACTTATTTGAGGAAAACTCCATTCATGGCGCACAAAATACCAGCCAAGGACTGTCAACAGCCTTGCATGTCACTCAGGGTGACCTAAAAATGTATAGCTTGAGTGAAGCTCCAACCATATACTATTCATATAGGGCTGGAGGTGTAGATATGTGGATAGGGTAGTAAACTATTTATTTACACAATATATATGTTTATACAGATAGATTTATAGAGTTGTTGATGGTTATTCAAATATTACACAAATCCATGCTTCTTTTGTAGAACCTGAAGTCTGTTCACATCAAAGAGCCCAGTCCTAATCTGTTAGGGCAACACTATCAGGATGACAAGGCCACTAACACCAAGCTTGAGCAAGGGGGGAGAATAGAGGGGTGAG
>JASFDH010002139.1:0-11905 GCA_036937195.1 Nidularia pulvinata | reverse complement strand
TACATTACGATTTAGAACATCATGAAACTTGCACAGGGTGAATACGTTGCTCTTGAAAAGATCGAGAATCTTTACAGTGGTGCCCCGATGGTTGCTCAAATCTACGTGCACGGCGATGGCCTCCAGTCTTATCTGGTCGCTATCCTGATCCCTGACGTTGTTCAGCTGTCGGTGGTCGCATCCAGAATCGTAGGCAAGAAGGTAACACCAGAAGATGCTGTTGCACTGGGGAACGCATGCAAGGATGAGCGTGTGGTCCAGCACATCCTCGGGGACATCACCAAGGAGGCCAAGAAGAATGGATTGAAAGGGTGCGCACGCAAATGAAATGGATGGTGGATGCAGACACTGACTTGGACTTTGCAGATTTGAGTTGATCAAACGACTACACCTCAGCCTGGAGCCGTTCTCTGTAGAAAATGGGACACTGACGCCTACGATGAAAGTGCGGCGAAAGGATGCGTACAATAAATACAAGGCGGAGATCGATGGATTGTACAGTTTGGGAGAGCCGACGACGAAACTTTGAGTTGGAGACCATAAGAGCAGTTCAGCGGTACTTTAGGGATGCTTTATTATTCGAATACCCACTATGACTAGGATTGCATCCAGACCTAATATATCGGGAGTATTTGAGTCGTGTGTTTGTTGTGTAAACATGAGGCGTGATAGCCTTGGCCAAAGCTTCGGTTCTCTACTTGGTCGCCATTGTAAGTTTATTCTAGACACCAGCAGACACCATGGCCTACGTTGCCAACGATAGTCCCGTCCTCGTCGCTCCCCGCCCTGTCCGTCTTGCTCATCATGTCTTTTTCAACCGCGCCCCTGTTCGCCTCATGTCTGCCCCAGCTGATGCTGACGATCTCAAGCTCGCCGTCTTCTCCGACGACAAGGACCCGTCTGACCCTCGCGCGTCTCCCCGGTAGGCTTCTTCTTCTTTTTCATATGCTCGTGTCTCATCTATCCATTCTCTCCAGTCCAAACCTTCCCTCGGAAGCTCTAGAGGAGTTTTTGTCCATCCTCCGTCCCTCCTTCTTCCCACCGACTTCTCCCACCCTTCGCTCTCGCCGTGCAGGTGCTGCTACTCTCCCGGCATTTAATTATGAACGCCCTTTCTCCTTTAAGCCTCGCGCCCGGTTGGAGAATCTGCCTTCGAGATATGAACATAACCTGGATGATGCAGATGTCTCACGTTCCGCTCAGCCCAGTAGAAATGCCACTTCCAAGACCCCGGAGTCTATCGACAACGATGTCCTTGAATACGACTTGTATGACAATGATGGACTGCCTCATCGCAGGTTCTCATCTGGGATCTTATGTACGTCTTGTCTCTCTTTCCTCCCTCCTTGTGCCTATTTCCTGACCTTGGTATGATTTCCTAAGCTTCTCCCATCTCTCGCATGCATACGCGCAACCCTTTCTTGCGCCATGCGTCGACTCAATCGCCTAGCCCCCTGTCTCCTCTATCACCCACTGCAGTGCCTCTCCCTCTCCCCACCCCCGACGAGATGATGGAAATGCTATGATTCGCCAGCCGATCGTTGCACCACCACCCCTCATCCTGCCACATGACGCCTTTCCCATGTCCACCCTCTTTTGCGAATGTATACCTCCCTCAAATCGGATTTTCGACCTATCTATATCACTCAGCTTATTTGGAATGCTTCTCATCTATGTTAATTACCTAATATACCGAGTCTTTTCCTTCCGCCACCTGCTGCTTTTTGTATTGGCTCTATACTTGCTTTTAGTTCGTTTATTTTTTTAAAACCCTGTAGCTCGCAATGTGAACGTATGGCCTTGTATTGAAAACGTATAAACTATGGTTGTACATTTATATCAAACGAACATATCTGAATCTCAAGGAGATGTGGGAGATGTGCTTGATCCACCGACACCTTCCGTCAGATACACAGCGCGTCCATCGTGATTGATGTAAAAACAATCTTCCAATCTTACACCAACCTGCATGTTCGCGATCAGAAAGTATGGAATCCACAGGAATAGATTGTTTGCTCACCTGGCCTTCGATGTAGATCCCAGGCTCATTAGAAAAGGTATGACCGGACTTGATAATATCACGGCTGCCACCTCGTAAGTAGGGTTGTTCGTGTACTTCCAGGCCAATACCTAAAGATCCATATCGTTAAAACACATATTATACAGCAAGCATAGGATTATTATTACCATGACCCAGTCGATGAGTGAAGTAGGGGGCATATCCCTTCGAATCCAAAAATAACCGAGCAGCTTGATCCACATCGCCGGTCAAGGCTTTATTATGTACAGCACGTTGCGCGATTGCTTGAGCCTCCTGGACAGTATTCCATATTTGAAGATGTTCTTCCGGGATGCTTGATTGGGGCAGCGCAATCGTCTGTCGGACAAAGGTAAGAATATAGTAGAGCTTCTACAGAACTGCACAAAACTCACCCGGGTAACGTCGCTATAATACCCATGCAATGATCCAGTACAGTCAAATAGAGCAAAATCAGAAATTTTGAGTGCTCTATCTGAGCCGTTTCCATGTGGAAGTGCAGCATTTTCTGCAGCAGTCTTAAGCACAGACCAGTGGCTAGGACTTATGAATCACGTATACCTCCGAATAAAGTTAGGCAGCCTCCGTCCTGAAGACCAACAGAAGAAAGAGCTTCAGACATTAGTGCACGAGCTTTCGATTCCTTGATGCCGATGTACATTTTCTTCTGAACTGAGCGAATAGCCAATAGAGTGGCCTTCACATATAAATCTGTGATAAGTGTCCAGGTGCTATAAAATTATGGTATTTGGAACACACCTCATTGGCACATTTCATAATCTCGATCTCTGCATCGGATTTGCGCTCTCGGATTTGTGTGACTTCTAAGGGAGCTGATGAAACTAGAAAATGGGGGGAAGCCCTCTGCAACCCGTCCGCGATGAACTTGCGGATAGAACTGTCGACGAAGATAATCCCCTTTTCGTCAGGTAGAGCAGATAAAGCAATGGAATACGGGTCGCCATCCTCAGGCCATTCTAAGTATTGCACGGTGACGTTAGAACGAACAGGCAACATCTTTGCGCGAGTTGCTTCAAACTGAAAAAGTCAAATGAGTATCATAAATTCGCCAGGATGAAGGAATACGCATGCACTCTTGGAGTTAAGATAGATACTTTGGGTTGTGTATCATGAACTGGAGAAATAATTAAAAGGAGAGGCCGCTCTGAGAGATGCCACACAGAACTTGAAAATCCTGCGAAATATTGGGTACTGGCGCCTGGCTCGGCAATGTAAGCAGATGCTCGGAGTTTACTGAGAGCTGTTGCCAATTCTGACTGCCTCTCCGCGTATTCCGTACTACTAATGGGTGAGATTTGGGCGCAGTGAGGAGTAGGATCGTGGAAATTGGGAACAGCCAAGCCAAGCCTGTAAAGAACCACCATGCATACGACCAGGAATAAGGGCAAGATGCTACGGGAATTCCTCTGAAAGCACCATTTAGTAAATGGGAGAAGGGAGAGAAGTCTATCGAACTCAACTGGTGCAACAGCAGCGCGCGACATGGATGTATTATCTGATGCCTCTTTAGCATGAGACGGAAGCAACGCCTCTGAAGACATTGAGTTGTAAACGGAGGAAGGTTCTAAGGGCATGTAATAAAAACAAGAAAGCAACTTCCGGGTGATCAGTCACAGTATGCGCGGTAGATAAGAGTCTCATTGAAAATGCATGACCGTACTCACGATTTGCGACTGCCGTGGTTTGAGTGCCGGAATCGGCCCGGTACCGGCATGCGGCACCGACGTTTTGCGGCTCAATCAGCCAACAACTCCTCCAAACCTGTTGGCAATAACTCGTATCTCTTACTTTGCATTTACTGTTAGCCAATTAATCTCCATGGGTCCCAATGACACGGAGACACTGCTTGCCCTTATATCAAGTCTTCTACCCCCAGGATCCGCCCCCACCACGGACACCATGCTTGAGGCTCTGATACAATCCAACGGAGACCCCGCAGCCGCCGCCCAATTGCTCAAATCAGCTGCACTGCGTGAGCAGCACTCAGCTACCCCAAAAGGACGCAAACGAAAGTTCGGAAATCTTGATGGCTGGTTGCAGTCCGCTGTTCCAGAGAGTTCTGGGAGCTCAACCGCACGGAAAGAGACTACTCAGACAAATCCTGACTCACCTGAGCATCTGGTCCAACGTATTAAGCAAGTGAAGCGCATTTCTTCAGATTTAAACCCTTCAATATCGTCGAAAGCAGTCTCCCCATCGAAGCCAGTTGTCGACTTAATGTCGGTGTTGCAGCAGCCGTCTTCGCCGCATAAGACTGTGCCGCGCCTGTTGCCCCTTACTTTACCCACCGCCGCTCTTGTCGCGAAACACATACCTTGCACCCTTCACACGTCGGTGCTGCCTCCAGAGCTTGCATGCAAGCTATTTTACACCATGTTAGATCAGTCACGCGGCTGGAAAAGAAATAAATGGTGGCTCTTTGATCGTGTCGTAGAAAGCCCGCATCGAACATCATTCTATGCACGGAAAACCGATGGAATCAACACCGACGAGTCCTGGCAGGAGGCGGCTCAGTATTGGTATGCATGTAGTCTAACTAGAGCTACCAGCTGCTAACTTAATGCAAGGTATAATGGGCGTAAGACCGACGTTCCATCTACGTTTCCTCCTGAAATGGAACAGGCGTGCACCCTAGTGGAGCAAATCGTAAACAAGGAAATGCAGAAGAGGAACCGATTTAGACTTGAATGGGATGGTGGTAATAAAGAAAACGCGAGCTGGAAAGCGAATGTAGCCGCTTCAAACTGTTACGAAGGTACAAAAGAAAGCGTCGGACCCCACTCTGACCAACTAACATATCTTGGACCCTACCCAACTATTGCGTCCCTTAGTCTCGGTCCGTGAGATATGAAGAGCTTCACCTTGAGGCTTGATTGTTCATATTTTTGACGTAAAATTACTTATTCTGATTTTAATAGGCACCAGAAGGAACTTCAGCCTTCGAGAAGTTGTACCCAGTGACCAAACCAATGTCCGGAATGCGAGGACATTCAATATTCCATTGCCTCATAATTCAGTGAGTATTTCTCATTTACGATGTTATCCCAGACACTCAATACTCAGTACTCATGACGTTCGCTTTGCCTAGTTGATTATTATGCACGCTTCTTGTCAGGAGCGGTATAAGCACTCTATTCCGCAGCAGCAATCTATTGACATGTATCATCCGAGTTTTCCGAGAAACCCAGGAGAGCCAGTTAAGCCATCAAATTGTCGTATCAATATAACATTTCGGTTCTATCGACCAGACTTCCGTCCCCCCAGCATTCCTCGTTGCAAGTGTGGTATTCCCACTATCTTACGACCAGACATGAAGAATTTAAATGATGGAGAGACTAACCGCTATTGGTGGACCTGCTATTCAGGGGCCCAAAATGAAGGAAAAGGGTGTAATTTCTGGAAAGTTTTGGATATGAAGGAAGAAAACAGAGGTCCCTGGTTTGGAATAAGAGGTTGAACATTGTTGGATCTTTAAATTTGAAAATCAATACTTTCAATGTCCAAAATTTACTAGATGAAATTCCAACAATTCAATGAATCGTTGAAGCTGGCATCTGCATATACAACCTGTATATAACCCTATCTTGACCGCATCTCGAAAAATTCCAGAGTGTGGTCTGGAGTCGGACCGATAATCATATTGTTTATACATATTGTTTAACGCCTTGGGAGTCGGCAATCAATGCCCAAAAGGCGCCGAGTTTGAATTCAGCAACATGGGCATCGGCAGTTTTCAAATTTGTTCTCTATTGTCAGTTCTTTCTCGTTCGTTTCCAGCATTAGCCCCCTTGCCGTTTTCCTACTTCTTACTTCTGCTACATCCTGTATTGTTCTCCCTGAATCTAAATCCGTATATTTGGAAGCGGACCTGGATGGACTTGTCTTCATTGCTGCCGTTGAGATGTTCACTATGTGCGCCCATGCCTCGTGCCATATATCGGCTATCCTCTTACCTCCTGCCTTGCTGGTTATCGTTGATTTTAACGTAATAGCTTGAAGCTAAAGCGCTGAAGGGCCACATGCCTTCACTTGGTTCGGATTCACTATTTAGAACAGTTTCAAGGGTCCAATTCGTATACAAGTAATAGCCCTGCTACCTATCCGATGACTCCTGCAATATGGCCCATCCTCTAAACAAGAATCAGGACGTCGACGAATTGGAACCCTTACTAGGCACTGGCCCAAGGCTTTTGTCTCAACAGTCAACGGCACCAGAATGCTCTCCAACCCCGTTGCCAAAGCTACAACTTGGTGTCTTATGCTTTCTGAGGATGTTGGATCCTATGAGCTTCACGCAAATATTTCCATATGTCAATCAGTTCATGAGCGACCTTCGTGTCACAGATGATCCTTCTCGGATTGGTTTCTACAGCGGCCTTGTGGTACGTTCCTTTTCTCGACAACGTTGTATGCGTTTTTGACCTGTATCTTTACCAAGGAAAGCGCATTCGCCATTTTTCAATTGTTGTCAATATATCCTTGGGGCTTTCTATCAGGTAAGACCAGTGATGTAGATTTCTCCGTGAAACTAAATATATATTTGTCTCAGATACTGTTGGTCGGAGACCTATAGTTCTCTTAGGAGTTGCGGGACTGTCGTTGACTACCATTTTATTCGGTTTATCAAGAAATTTCACCGAGGCACTAGTTGCTCGGGCGCTGGGTAGTTATTTCGTGACTGGTTATTTCTGTCTACTGCTACTCATTTGTCATCATTTTTTACAGCTGGTTTATTCTCGGGAAATGTAGCCGTTATTCCGTCTATGTTATATGAAATAACAGATTCCAGTAACCAAGCGCTCGCATTTCCATTCTTTGGGATTTGGTGGTCCGTCGGAGCTGTTATAGGGTATGTCAACAGAAGTCCTGGATTATTTATAGCTGATGAATTTTTGCAGGCCTCTTATTGGTGGCACTTTGTCAAACGTGTCCAGCAAATATCCCTCTCTCGATTATGAATTCCTTGAAACACATCCTTACTTTTTTCCGTGCTTCGTTGTTTCTTCTTTCTGCTTTGCGGGACTTTTCCTTGCAATTCTGTATTTGCAGGAGGTAAGTCGCCTTAGTCTTCCTATATTTCTTGCTCTCTTCTAATGAAAAAATTATTGGCTGGCAGTCAGGGCCTGTAACGCATATTGATGCTACGTATCAGCTTCATGGGGTTTTGCCCTCGCGCGAGCGTCACGACGTGAAACGGCTCATTTCAATACCAATCATCCGTGTTCTTTGCGCCTCTGGCTGTGTACTGAGCTTCATCTCCACGGCTTTTGATGTCGTTTTCGTTCTTTTCTGCTATTCTCCAATTGCAACTGGAGGGCTGGGATTCGATGTATGTTATCCATTATTATGTGTGATCAGAACATGTACTTATGTTTTTGCAAGGTGTCTCAAATAGGATTTGCGCTGGCTGCTTCTGGAATGATCGCTGCATTGCTGCAGATGGCTTTTATGCCTATCGCTCTGCGTCGTATAAATCACGCGAAGATGTATCACTTCTGTATGAAGTTATGGCCGTACACGTTCTTTTGTTTGCCATTTCTGAACTTACTGGCCCGTCATAATATCGGTACTGTAAAAGACTTGGACCCATGGACGACCTGGTTGCTGTGGATGGGAATAGCAATAATATTGGTCATGGCTAGGATTGCTTTTTTAGCCTACTCGTATGTTTTTCTTTCCATCCTTTACTCTTCAGAAATTTGATGTCACGCCCTCAGAGTGAACATGCTTTTAGTTAAGAAATATTCACCACATCCTTCGGCATTCGGTTCTGTGACTGGTCTAGTACAGTTTAGCATCTGTTTTTCACGCGCTTTCAGCCCTGTTATTGCCAGGTAAGGCTAGTCCTTGACTGTGACCGACGCCGCTGACTTTTTCTTTCATGTTAGCTGGATGTTCGCTCTTTCAGTGGACAGTGGTATCATTGGAGGTCATTCCTGGATGCTTGTCATGGTGGCAATATCGGTCGTTGGCCATATTTTCTCCAAAAAGGTTGTCTTGGAAGCTGAGATATGCGACAACACCAAGCAGTGACTACTACGTATTAAATTAATGAAAATCTGAGTTGCTACGAATATTGTCCTTGTGGCTGTTGCCAGACTTGGTATGTTGGTATAATTACGTAAGAATCGCGGGCACCTCGCGCGGCGCGCCTGGCCAGAACGTGGACGTCATTTGAGTGCAACCAGGTCACCGGGTTGCAAGTTGGACTTGCTCACGCTGCGCTCGCCTTCGTCCTCCCACCCTTTCTACCGCACTGAACCCGAGGCAAATACACTGAATACTGCAGCGAACAACTGAGATACTTACAATCTAAGCCCAAGTGCCGTCACTATGGTGGACAGGAGCGCCAGACCGTCCACCGATGAAGGTGAGCAGTCATCTGTTTCCTCCGAGAGCTTCTGTGAAGTCAACCCATGCCCGCAGAAACGGCTCCCTTACTACGAGATCCGGAAGCTGAAGAGTCGAATGCTGGGCCTTCGTTCACTGAGCGCGTGAACGCCGTTGCACAGGAGCCACTCACACCTCTGACAAAGATACTGTTGATTGTGGCGCTTGTCCTCCTGCTTATAAGTTCGGTTAGTGCAGAGAAACTTCTTCTGGCAAATTGTTGCCTTATTGTTGGAGCACCTTGCTCAGGTATTCATCGGCTTATTTGCCGGCGCACAACACAAGTTGAATTCAGACCACCGACGGCCTGGAGATGGGGAGAAGCCACCGGCAGGGACCCTCACCCTGACTGCCACAAGCACATCTACCATAATATCGACATCCACTCGTGTTTCTACTACCACCGTTACGTCTGAACCTATTCCAACGAGTCCTCCAGAAGAGGTCAGTTGACTTAACATACCCCAGAGCGCAATGTCTAACAAGTCCATAGAAATCGTGTCTCGAACCGCACTGCATCGTGCTATCTGCCTCTATATTATCCTCTCTTGATACTTCCCAAGATCCCTGTGAAAATTTCTACGAATTTGCCAGTACGTTCGCAATGAAAGCCTTCACAATTGTCGCTTATATTTATCACGATAGACGGCGGCTGGCTAAACGGCCACCCCCTTCCAGCTGATAAAAGTAGCTATGGAAATTTCGAAGCTTTAGCACAGGAGAATAAGCAGGTCATCCAAAGAATCCTGGAATCAGAGTCTTCGACAAGCTCATTCACGACATCTTATGACGACGAAGTTCTTCGTAAACTTCGTGATTTTTATTCGTCATGTTTAAACGAGGATCAATTGAACAATATTGGCGACACGCCATTGCAGCATTTCATCGAAACTGTTAGACGACTATTTCGAGGAGACGATACTGATATCAATTCGGCTTTCGAGGAGCCTGACGCTGAGAAGAAATCAGCTGGCTTGACGGCTGCCATCGCTTTCCTTCATTCGAGAGGTAATAGCTCTTCCACTCCTGAATTTCTCTGAATTTACTCACTCTTGACCAAAGGAATCGACTCTCTATTCTCATTTGAAATAGAAGGCGATGTTGGTGTAGACCCCAATCACATGGTACTTTGGTTTAGCCAACCTAGGTTCGGTCTGCCTTCCAAGGTTGGTGGTTACTTGCATCAGGTGATGTCAATACTTATTATTATGCAGGAGTATTACGAGGAGAAGGCGATTAGGAAAACATACAAGGACATCGTCGAAAGAATGCTTTTGGTCATTGACAAAGAGGAGGAGGACAAGGAACAGAAAGAGCAGCCATCCTCGATTTTAATCAATAACGATGAGGCAAAAATTTGGCCTCCTTGGCCCTGGCCTCCTTGGGGTGGGGACGACGATGGAGACGGGGATGATGATAAAACGCCAACTAATCGGAGCGAAAGAGCTCATAAACTGGCAAAAGAAGTCGTCAAATTTGAAAGGCAAATGGCCCAAGCCAGTCTGGACTTGTGAGTGGTTGGCCAACTATCTTGTAGTGTATGTCATCTCAACCTTGCATTACAGAGACATCTTGTTCCAAGATCCTATCGCTACATATAATCCTCTTCCAATTTCCAACCTCACCGAAGCACTTCCTGAAATCCATTTCCCTACATATTTCTCGACCTTCACGCCACGAACGTTCCCGGAGCAGGTGGTCGTCACTTACCCTGCATATGTCTCTGCGCTCTCAAATATTTTGAATGAAACTTCATCCGAAGTCGTCGAGACATATCTCGTTATTCGTGCAGCTTTTGCCCTGGCTCCACACCTGGGTATGGGAACGGAAGCATGGCAGACGCAAAGATCGTTGTTGGAAGCTTTAACAGGCATCAAGAAAGGCGCAGTCGGTGATCGGGCAGAATACTGTGTCGAAAAAGTCGAGGAGACTATGGGTTTCGCGGCTGGTCGATATTTCGTTAATGAGACATTTGGTGGGGACTCCAGAGAGAAAGGAACAAAGGTTATCACAGGTACCAGTTACATTCAAGCGATCTAAATGCAATCCCCTATAACTATTTATTAGATATCGTGGCAGCCTTCAAAGCCTCGCTTTCACGTATTGACTGGATGGACGAGAAATCTGCCAAGGCTGCAGCTGAGAAGGTAAGCCTAATCTGTGTATGAGTTCTCTGGCTTCTTCTGACGTTTATATTCCTAGGCTGATGCAATCCGCATCAAAGTTGGCTATCCGCTCTCACCAGACACTCGAAGTGCACGCTCCATTGCAAATTATTACAGGACGCTGAAAGTTGATAAACACCGCTTCTTTGAAAATATGCTTAGCGCTGCGTTCGTTTACTTCTCCCCGCTTTTTCAGCGAAGCTCATCCTGTAGTTTTTGAAGGGCAAGTGATAAGTTTAAACAGTGGCTGACTCTGGGTCGTAGACGAGACATGGACTCTTGGGAAATGTATCCTTCCATGGTGAATGCATACTTCAATCCTCCTTCCAACGAGGTGAGAATGGTCTTAAGATTCGTAAAGCAAGAATTGGTCTGATTGTCTTTTAAGATCGTATTTCCGGCTGGCATCCTTCAGCCTCCGTTCTTTGAACAGAAGTGGCGAGTATTCAGAGTCGTTGTTGGTACATGCAATTTACACTGTATGACAGGCCTGGATATCTCTCCTACGGTGCATTCGGCCATGTGGCTGCGCATGAATTGACAGTAAGTCCTTATGTTGTTTCGCCCAGATGATTTCTCTGACTATTTTTTCTCTCTTTAGCATGCCTTCGATTCCGCTGGTCGATTATATAATCAAGAAGGAAAATTGGAGCAATGGTGGACGAACTCTACCAGTGAAGGATTCCAGGAGAAGCAGAAGTGCATTGTGAAGCAGTTCTCTGGTGCGTCTTATTGAGAAACGCCTTTCACGCGTGATAATAATAGGAATATCAGAATATTCCATTGACGACGGCAAAGGAGGAAAGGTTTATGTCAATGTAAGATTTTCCTTATTTGTCTCCATATCGTGATCTGATGAGTATCTTGCAGGGCAACTTGTATGGCTTTCTCTGACCTCCTACTGCGTGTTGATTAAATCTGTTTCAGGACCTCTGGTGAAAACATAGGAGATACGGGCCTCATTCAAGCCTACCGAGCCTGGAAAGCACAATATCATCTCTCGTCAGCTGCTGGGAATGAGTATCTATTGCCTGGTTTGGATTTCACGAGGTTAGAAACGCCATTACACATGTATATATGCGAAGCGCCTGACCATTTTTTTGATATAGGGAGCAACTTTTCTTCATCGCTTTCGCGCGCATCTGGGCTAGAGCCATGAAACCGGCTGCTGCTGTAAGTAATCACGGTATTAACTTCGCCGGAGCTAATAGCTAATGGCCATTCCTAGCTTCAACGTATCCGTACAGATCCCCACTCGCCCAGTCAGTACCGCACAGATGGCACTGTTTAC
>JASFDH010002138.1:0-11907 GCA_036937195.1 Nidularia pulvinata | reverse complement strand
TACCTGACAAGTACAAGACAACGTACCATTTAGGGGAAGGCGTCTGAATTGGGAATGTGAAGTAATTATATTCAAGTACATGATATTTGACACGATAATCAAAATCAGGAGAAAGAAGACTATTTCTTGGTAGAGCATCTGAGCAGAAGGAAGACCATTGTTCTTGTATATTTCCAATGAAAGGAAGGCTGCTGTATACTAAAACCCAGACCACACTTCCAATATCTTTCTGACCATTTCTGACACTATTCCAATATATCCCATAACCTCAATACCCTGTTTTCCTTTCACCTTGTTACTGTTTCTATGCTTGACAACACCTTGATCCTTATCATAACAACATTTCTTTTATGAACATCTCTAACCCTTCTGATTCTGAGATATGACTTTTGATACTTATTATGATCCCTAGTTTTATTATTATTCTGTCATTATTAGTTACCATTCTCCCATTAGTTATACTATTAACTATCAACATATTTAAGTAGCTAGTTTCCTTCCTGTATCTGCAATATGAATATCAACTAAGAACCACCCTAGCTTTCCTACTAAGTTCTAAAATCCCTCTCACATTCTAACTTCAGACTCCTCTCTGATTCCCTTCTAGTTGACCAAGGTCAACTAGTCTTATCTTGCCCTCAACACTAGACCTTGTCTCTCAATGTCAAACACCCTAGTCATCTCTGACAACTTTCTGACCCTGCAGTACTTCCTTCTGACATGTGGACCACATTGTAAGTTAGAACCCACAATAACTGAAAGGCCACAGCATATAAGCTGAAGCTAATGGTTCTACATTGGTAGTGTTATGTTTGGAATGCCTTCTGATGCTGCTTCCAACTTCTCCAACATGGTGTTATTGCAGCCTATGACATTTAAGTTTCTAATTTACTTTGGAAACAAGTCTTGACAAAGACCACCCTTTAGTATTTGCATTTTTGAGTTCTGTGACAAAAGAAGAATACTTCCAGACTCATAAAATTAAACCTGAAAGTGCCAGAGAGTAGAAAACTATCTCTATGCACTTAGAAATATTATTGAAGAATGGATTACCATCCTCTACACCATAAAACTAAAAAACCAAAATTTAAACACTTCATTTATTGTATTATTACTCTTTTTGGTTGAAAGTCTATTCAGACTTGCCTCCACAATTTTGCAAAGTTTGTGAGTGTGTTTTGAGGCCAACTGAGGGATTATATTTCAAAGTTCTAAGCTACAGACATACCACTCTCTTCAATATTAAGGTCAAGAAAGGGTGGTTCTTAAAGGAGTGACTGGCCCAAATCTAAGCACCTCACCTTCCTCCTCCTCCTCATCATAATTTTTGTTAGCATCTTCCTCATTGGCATTAGCAGATTAGCAGATGAGCTAGAACCTCCAAGCCAGGCATCAGCTGCTCTGTTGAGCTAGGAAGTGAGATTGACAGGAGCAGAGCTCTGTCATCTTCCACATTTTGGAAATTGGTAGCAATTTCTGCCAAATGTGTGGGATGTGAGGTCAGTATCAACATTAGCCTCCAGTGGTAAGCTGGCATTGGCAAAGGTATCAGTAAGCTAAATAGAAGCAGCATTGTCTGCTGAGGATGAATGGCAGAAAGGACTTGCAGTTCCCTCACTGCTACTGCCCAACCTTACTGGGGGAATGTCACAAGGAAGGGATTGTGAGTCAGCATTAGCATGGTTAGAGGCAAGGCACATTGAGATAGCAGCCTGCAGTGTCCAGAGCACTTCAGGTTACATCACCTCACTTCATTCACCTCATCTCACTCCACAACTCCCTCTCACATATTGTTCTTGGTGCAGATAAGTGGCTGGAGAGGTGATCTGGGCATCAGCAGAGAGCAAGCTGTATTTGGCAGTGCTAGCTGGTAAACTGGCAGGGACTAAATATTGACTAAGATTTCTAGTCTATTTAGCCTATCTCATACTCCAGCCTCAGACTGATTTCTAACTTCTGATCTCTCTCCAACATCCCTTCAAGTTGAATTACATCAACTATACTTATCTTGCCTTCAATACTAGACTTAGTCTCTAGTTATCATCAATCTAAGTTGTCTCTGATAACTTTTTGGACCTTGGAACTTCCTTCTAGTGTGTGAACCCCATCACAAGTTGGAGCCCAACAAGAACTGGAAGGGTGACAGTTCTTTATCTTTAGTGTTATATGTCAGATACACAAACAATCCACTCTACAGTGCAATGTTGAGGTTGTCAAATCACTCAGGGAAGAAAGGAAATAAGGAGATATGGATAAGCACTGTATTGCTAGTGGAGAGAAGACCAGCTCAAGACTGGGGTTCTGAGTATAAAAAATGTACCTAAATACTACCTAACTCATGCACTATACATATACTACTCATGGTTTAAGCATGTAAGTAAATGTAGCACTACATGTGTTTCATACATGTAAGTAATGATTGATCATAAGATAAAGAATGCCTTGCGTTGTCCTCATGAGCACAGTCTGTTATGGCAGTTAAGCCTTTGTTATAGGTTCAAAGCAAAATTCATTGGTCTGAGGTTCTGGATTTGGTCTAACAGTGGTGAAACCACATGTTAGGTTCTTGAGTTTGATGTGAGACATGCTTTCTTATGTGAAGGGCAGCTGTTGAGTTGCTAAGTCTCTTTCTGAGAGAAGCTTAGGTTTGATGAGCCTCTAGACTGAATCTAAGAGGTTTGAGTTTGTTTGAAGTTCAAGGGACTGAAGTGAGTTTATCACAAAGGCTATATTTGCCTAGGTTAAGCTGAGGAACAAGACCAGAATATAGAGGTCAACTTATAGTAAATTACAATGGTCTGTGCACAGTATTCTAAGTATAACTACTTATGTGATGACTGTTCTATAAAAGAAAAAGTGTTGCATAGTGGAAACCATATAGGAAATTTGTAACATTACCCCCCTTCAATGATCATGTTCTCCAAACTTTATGGTTCTCCAGTCATGTTCATGATGTCATCATTGGGGAATTCATATCCACTGTTTCTAGCATTGTCAGGTAATCCCTGTAGTAGTCAGCAAGACAGGTAATGTCCTGGTGCAGTTTGTCTGCAGATTCTGCATCAGAACTCTTGACAACTGGAACCAAAATGTCCCACCTGCCTACAGACAAAGCATTCCTCACTTGATGGGGAACATGGTTGGAAGTCTTTACTGTCCCCCATGGATGCCAAGTGGTTCTAATCAGAACCAGGTGAATTCTGAGCAGATCCAGATTGGAATTTTTGATATACATAGCAAACCAAATTTCTTCAATTTTTCTGACCAAATTCCAAGTAAAATGATTGGAACCCATGGAACCACTTAGATCCAAATCCAAGCAATCTCCAAGCAGTTTTGATAGGACCCAAAGAGATCATTAATACTCATTAAGCCATGCACATGAATTAATAGTAATATCATTATTTATATCCATTTATATCTACCTATATATAATATTAACAGACATATATATTATTATTATTATTATTGTTTTATAAGTGCAACCTGCTGATGTCATCTATCCACAGCACCTGACTTCCTAGTGACATGTTCATTTACCTGCTCCCACACTTTTATCACCCACTACCATTCCACATCATCCCTCCCCCCATCCTTCTCATGATTGTGGACACTCATGCCACCACCACCACTGATGACAACAACAACTGTGACTACAACAACTGTGACAATGACAAACACAACAATGACAATGATGAAGGCAATGCAAGGGCTAGAGAATAAAGAGAAGAGCAACAGGCTCAAAGTATGTAGCAATGCACCATGTAGCCCTGAAAACTGCTAACCTCCTTCCCCTATCCACAGCACCAGCAATGCCAGCAGCCACTCCCAAAGTGCTCCATCAACACTGAAAGTGCCCCCACCCACAGTGAAATTGCCTCCACCACCCCACCACACATGAAAACTGCTCCACTACACACAGGGCACCCTCCTGCCACCATGAAGATGTGCTCAAACTGAAAAAATGTCCAAAACACCTCCAAAAGCTATCCCACCACTAGCATAAGTGCCCCAGCATCCCACCACATGTGAATACTGCCTCACCACCATGAAATTGCCTCACTACCACAAAAACCACCCCAGCAATGCAAATACAATCCCACTGCCAAAGTGCTGATCAACACAGAATAAATGAATCTAAAAGTCTGGGTAAATCTAAACCTCTAAACACACCACAAAACCTCTAAAAACACTCAAACTATGTTGAAATACACACAAGTTTGTGGGGGCAAGAATCAGTTCTTCTTAGAAGAATATCAAATCAAATTTATACTCAGAAGACAAAGTTTTTAAGTCAAGGTTCAACTCCAAGTACTTTTTGTCTTCAAAAGAGGTGCAAAGGTCTTCTAAGTAAGCACAATCTAACAGTATAAGTCACCCTGAGGTCTTCTAGCAAGAATGGACTTATAAAATATATTTCTCTCCAAAAACTTGGTCTCCCACAGTTCAGGAGAGTGTTAGAGGGGTGGTCTTCCTTCCTCTAAGACTTAGAATAAAACTTTAAACTCAGAACTCAAGAAAGGTGGTCTTCCAACCCTTTCTGAGGCAAATATTCACTTCAAATTCAAAGTTGTCAAAGACAGACTTCAAAATTTTTATATTCCTGAGAAAACTGACTCTAAAATAATCCACATAATGCTACTTCTTAGTGAGGGCACTAGGGTCAGAGAGTGATTCCTCTCTTGCCCAATAGCCTTCCTAACTAATATACAAATTTTCTGAATCCATATTTAGAAACAAACCAAAAAAAAATAACATAGGAACCATGTGCATAGAAACTTAAAATAAATATTACAAATTGCTTCAGACTGTCAGTGGGGCCTCTGGGTGCTTAGTTATCCATCTGTTTCTATTTCTGTAAGGCTGCAGGCATGTGCAACTGCCTTATTTATTTTTGTAAAACTGTTTTGGAAGTTCTTTTCTTATTTCTATGTCTAAAACTTGACAGAGCAGAAATTCACTATAGATCTGTCACTAGCATCTGTCAAACATCCTAACAATCATTTATGACATATCTATTCATAGTTTCTGATTTTTCTGAAATTTACTCTGCCTGAAACTGTTTGTTTTCAGGGAGCAGAGTAAAGCATCTCTGTCTACATATTAATATCTATGGGCAGTCTCTGATCAAAATGGGCTATTTATAGCATCTATACTTGAACTGCATACAGAGATATAGATATCCTTCTGTAAAATATGGTTTTGATGCTAATTTCATGATCTTTTCGGTTTCTGAATTGCTCCTATTTGTTCTTAATATTTCTATTGTTACTTCATGCCTAAATACTGTGTAATAGTACTCAAATGAATTTTCTTTATTATGTATTAGGTTTTCATTGTTTTAATCACAGAATAATCATTTTCTCTGTTCCAGCCTTGTAATAGCAACTCAGGCTATTGGCTTTCAAGTGGTTATCATTATTCTATACTTGTTTAGCTGCTTGGTATCACTTTTCAGGTAGATATTGAATTTTACATCTGTTTCTGTATTTATCTCTAGCTTCAGAAGCAATATGAGAATTGGCATGGGTATTATTTATCTCTTCATGGGTTGCTTTCTCTTTGAATGGTCATTATGATCTATATGCCAATAGTAATTTTTATTTGGTTGGTTTCAGACCACTGAGCATGCTAATATGGATTTCTTGTCCAGTATCAATTACTTCTGGGTCCTAGGCACTTTGGTATAACCAATCTCAGACACTTTTGCTAAGGTGGCAGTCTGAGGCTCAATTCCAGCTCTCCAGTCTTCACTATAGTGAGTGCTTGTAGTATTGTAACCGATTATATTTGTGCAAAACAGGGGTGGCTACACACATGCCATATTACCACCATGAAAACACCCAATCTACTCCTGCCAGCTTTCTCACCACCTTTGGAAGCTGCCCCACTATCCCACTACATGTGAATACATCCCCACCACAAATGAAGCCACTCCACCACTGCAAAAACACTCCTGCTACCATGAAAACTGTCCCATTAACATGAAATCTGCCCTGCCACCACAAAAACTGCTCTACAACTGTGAAAGTTGCCTTGCCACTGCAAAATGCTTGATCCACCACAAAACTGTCTCCCACCACTGCAAAAAATTGTCTCACCTACTGCAAAACCACCTTACCTACTGTGAAACCTCCCTCCTCCACCCTGAAACCTCACTCTACCACCATGAAATCACCTGCTCACCCCTCACTACCCTGCACACCATGAAATTCTCCTATACACCACAAAATTGTCCCCAACTAACTACTAACTGCACTATGAAGCCTTCTTCCACCACCATGAACCCCCCTCTACCACCACAAAGCCTCCCTTCTCTACTCTGAAACCACCTACTACCACCATGAAGCCTCCCTCCTCCACTCTAAAATCACCCAATACCACAGCAAAACTGCCCACCTGCTGTGAACCACCTCACCCACTGCAGAGCCTCTCCTCCACCCCAAAACCTTGCTTTACCACTACAAAACCACTCACTCACCTTGAATCACTCCACTCACCATGAAAGTGCCCTACACATTGTGAAAGGCTTGAATTATATATAGATTGACCAAAATTGTCATATCCCATTCCAGCCATCACTTGTCACTATCCAGTCACACACTAACTTGCCACAATCCTAAGTCCTTGCAGCCAAGCCTTAGCTGTGTTGGCCACACTTCAGCCAATTATCTATTTCAGATATTCTGCATTGGGTTTTTATTCTCTACTAGTCTCATTCCAGTTCTTTATCTTTCATCTCCACAAAGCCCTTTAGTTAGCTACCTTAGTCTCCTAGTCTCCACATAGTCTCTGTTCATCTGACTCTCTTCACAACTTTAGTTACAACCTGACCTCTACTTTCACATGCTTTGTATATCTTCATTGAATTTAGTATCTAATAGCTTATATCTAGGGTTTCCTATTCATCTCATTACTGTTTCTATGCTGAACAATACTTAGATCTTTATCAGAACAATATTTCTATTATGAACATTTCTGATATTCTTCCACTACCAAGACTTCATTTCTGACACTTATTATGATACCCAGTTCTATTATGATTCTGTCATTACTAGTTACCATTCTCTGATTAGCTATACAATTAACTACCAACATATCTAAGTAGCTAGTTTTTGTCTTGTATCTGCAATCCAAATATCAACTAAAGTATCAACTTCTCTCTGCTTAGCTCCTGAATCTCACTCATCCTCCAACTTTCCAACTTCCTTCCAATCCTTGGTAATACCCTCCAACATGTGGACCACTCTTGCAAGTTGAACCCATGAGAACTGGAAGGGTGCAGCACATAAGCTGAAGCCAACAGTTCTTAACTTGTTAGCATTATGGTCAGAAACCCTTCTGGCATTATTTCCAACACTCTCTGATGTAGCACTATCATAGCCTATGACTTCTCATTCCTAATTTAGTTTGGGAACTGGCCTTGACAAGTATTCAAGTTGTACTTCCTTAGTTTGTTAATTGTAATGTCAATCTGCCTCCTAGCTTGATACAATCCTTATACTCTCTTAACCTCTTGTCTGCTACTCTGGCCACTCTAGCCAGCCTTTGGCCAAAACCTTCATTTCTCTTTGACAAGCTGAGCTCTCATTGTCTATTCTAAATATGGGACTAGGATAGTGGGTGGCACAGCACATAAACTGAAGCCAACATCCTACATTGTCTAGCATCTCTAGGTATTATAGGACTTGCTCCTTGGCTATACTGTCCTTATTGTTCAGCTGTGTTTGGGTCTTGACAAAAATGTAAAATACACTATAACTATTTTTAGTGTTTTACTCTCTGTATATTTATTGTTTATACAAATGATTGAGTTTTACAGTTCACTATTCAGAATAAAAAGAAATTAGAAGGTAAATTATGTAGTAAGTTTATAATTATTAAATCCACTTTAAAGTTGCCCAAACAAGTTATAAATTTAGATGATACATGTCCAAATATAAATTTTTACATTGCTTAATATTGCTTGAATTTCACTTGGAATCCACTTGGAAGTTTGTCAAAGTTCATATTTCAGATACACTCAGAATATAGTTAGAATCTGCTCAGATTTAAGTAGATTTTACCTGGAATTTAGTTAGAATCTAATCAGAAATAAATGTTTTACTCAGAACCTACTCAGAATCATGGATTCTGATTGGAACCACTCAGTACCTGTGGGGGACAGTAAAGTACTGCATAATTGTGGTCTAGGTCTTCATAGTGTCAGTATGGGGATGATGTTGGCAACAATTGCCCTATAGGTGGAGTAGTATTAACACAGATGGAGAAGTCCTGAGATCCAGAAGAGTGCATGTGCCAAAAATGCACACTTCTTCTCACAGATGTTTCTTACAGTTTAATAAGGTCCCAAAGTCCACATGTGATGGCTGCCTCTAATGAGTCATCCATGTCTCATATTTGTCTTTTCAAAAGTCTCTGCATCTGTTTGTGTTGTTCTTATTGACTATGGATGGTGTAGATGAGGGCAACAGGGATTTGTTGCCAGATGCAGTGACTCTGCACATGACATGGGTGTTCTCAGGATGGATCTCTGAGTAAGCTCTTGCATTGCTAAGTGACAAACATGGTAACATTCAGAGAGATGGGGTTTTTGATGTAAGTGAAAGGCATAGTGGTGATGGTAAAGATGGTGAAATAGCTAGGGTTGCTGTTTAGTTTCTTTATAGCAGTCAATTCTTCTTCTTATATCTTTGTAAGGTTTCTGGGGAGTTCTGAAGATTTGACTCTGCAAGCTATTCATTAAAAGCTGTGGGATAACCCATCCATTTTACAAGGTATTGCATGCCTCTTCCTTGTTTTTGGTGTCCCACAATTGCTCCACTTCATATTCTTCTGCTTCATCAATTAGGTCAGAGGGGGGGTTCTAAGAAGTTCAGTCCATGTGCTTCATTTTTCTGGTATGGTGTCAGAAGTCCTGCATGGAAAATGGGGTGAATTTGCCATTGTTCTGGAAGTTTTAGCTTGTTTGTCAAGGGGCTAAGTACTTGGCTGATGACAAATGGTCCTTTGCATTTTGGGGCTAACTTTCTTATTTGATATAGAATTTTCAGGTTCTTTGCTTCCAACCATACCTTCTGTCTAACAGTAAATGTTTAAAGCTCTTCCAGTTCCATTGTAACACCATCTACCTAGCAAGCTCATGCATTGCTGCAGCTTCTTCTCAGGCTCATTTCAGGGTGTCCATGCATTGTTCTACACTGGGGACATTCATTTGATCAATGAATCCAGGGGTTGGTTTGGGGTTGTACCCCATCATGAGGAAGAATAGGGTTCATTTTCTAGCTGAATGTTCTTGATTGTTATGAGCAAATTCTGCCATAGGTAGCAGATTTTGCCAGGCCTCCTGGTTGTTCAAACAGAAAATTTGAAGGTAGATTTCAACTTCTTGGTTGACTTGCTCTGTTTCTCCATCTGTCTGGGGATGATATGCAGTGCTCATTACAAGCTTAATTCCAAGGAATTTTCCAAGTTCTTGGAAGATGTTGGCAGCAAATTGAGGGTCTCAATCAGAGAGAATTTGCTAAGGGAGTCCAAATTATTGGTGAAGATTGTTCAGAATGAGGTTGGCTATTCCAAGTGCATCAATCTTCTTGTTACAGGGGACTAAAATTACCCCCTTTGTAGCTGAGTGGTCAACCATGACTAATATAGAATCATCTCTGTTGTTTTTGGGTAAGTCTGTTACCAGGTTCATGGTTATGTGGGAAAACAGATAGGTTTCAGCTGGTGCTGGAATTGGTGTCATCAGTGCTGTTGTTGGGTGTGTATTAATCTTCATTTGCTGGCAAGTTGCACATCCTTCAACATATTTCTTGATCAATGTATACACTCCTGGCCACCAATATTCTCATTTTATCAATTCAGGAGTTCCATATTGTCCTGGGTGTCCTACTGGCTGTGAATCATGGTATTTCTTCACAAGGTTCCTTCAGAGTTCTTCACTGTCTGGTATGTAGCATTTTTCCCAAAAGAATATAATACCATCTTTGAGTTTCCAGTCTGACAAGGCAGATTTGATCAGGGGAACTCCTCCTGTTTTGAGTGCTATGATCACATCTGTCATGAGGTTGTCTTTCATGACAGCTTCTGTGATAGCAGAGTGGAGTTCTGTATCAATTACTTTTATGAAGAGGTGGTCTGGGAGCATGACTATGTCTTCATTGTCTGTGTCTTCATTTAGGCAAAAGTCTTCTCATTGTAATAAGGTATATGACTGTACCATCTTTGATCCTGGTGTGTGGATCAGGTTGAGGTCAAATTCTGATAAGAATAGACTCCATCTTGCTTGGCATCTATTCAGTTTCTGTGCCATTTAGAAGTATGTCAGGTTCTTATGGTCTGATAGGATGAGTGAGGAATATATCTGCATGGGTGCCAGTCACCATTGATATCTTGTTGTTTCAAGACTGCTCCTGTGGCACATTTGGAAGCATCACATTTAATGAAAAACAGTTTGTTTGTGTCAGGCATGGATTGAACCAGTTTCTTGAGGAATTTCTGTTTGAGTCTGTCAAATGCTTCTTGGCATTCAATAGTCCATTTGAATTTCTTGTCCTTTTTGGTAAGGTCATTCAGGGGTCATGTTATTTCTGAATAGTGGCCAATAAACTTCTGGTAGAAGTTCCTGAATCCTAGAAAGAATCTAACTCATTTAACTGTTGTTGGAGTTTTCTAATCTTGGATTCCTGCAAATTTTGCAGGGCTCATTGCTACAATTCCTAGTCTAATGATGAGGCCAAGGAAGTCAAATTCCTGTGTATCAAACTTGCACTTTTCTGGTTTCAAGTACAAGTCATGTTGCCATAGCCATTCTAAAACACAAATTGTTTGTGCTCTGTGTTCATCCCAGTTTTTGGAGAAGATAAGAATGTCATCCATGTAGATAACAATCCACCCTTCATTGATCATGTCTTTGAAGGCATAATTCATGAATGCCTGGAAGGTTCTGGGGGAGTTACAGAGTCCAAAGAACATGACTGTCAGTTCATACAACTCTTGATTGGTCTTGAAGGCTGCTTTTCATTGATCCCCTTCTTTGATCCTAACATTGTTGTATCCATTTCAAAGATCCATCTTGAAAAATATTGTTGCTCCTTTTAGTTTGTCTACTAGACCACTTATCAATGAAAGTGGGTAAGTGTTCTTGATCATGCCATTGTTTGAGTACCAATAATTCTGATAGAGTTGAAAAGCTCCTTCTTTCTTTGATACAAGAAGATTGGGGAGGCCATAGGGGATTTTGATGGTTTAATGTATTTCTTTCTGAGGTTTTCTTCTAGAAACACATCCTGGAGCTTCTGTTCAGCTGATGTCAAGGAATAGATTTTGCAATCTCATGGTGTGAACTTTATTTTTAGGTCAATGGCATGATCATAGGGTCTGGACAGAGGAAATCGTTCTGATGCCTTCTTCTCAAAGATTGGTTTGAACTCATGGTATGCTTCAGGGACCAGTTCTTCAATGGGCTTCTTCTCCTTTTCTCTACCTGTTGTGCTAAGGTCTGAGAAACAGAGGTTTTCACCCTAATGAAGGTATATTTGGGAAGATCTGAAAGGGATTCAGATACTTCCAGAGTGTGTGCTGTATTGTCTCCAAAAACAAAAGTGTTGATGAGGAGTGGTTCCTCATCTTTGACTTCTTCTATGGTGACTTTTTGAGGTAAGACCAGGATTATGACTGTGACCATTTCCTTCTGTTTCTTGTCATTTTCTCTGGATTTTCTAACAACCTCAGAGAAGTCCTGTCTGATTTGAGAAGTGATAATTTCCAGGGTATATTCATGCCAGTCAATTCTTGGGTTTACCTGGGACAGCCAAGGAAGCCCTAAGTGTTAAAAGCAGAGGAGTGGGAGGGAGGATGAACAAGAACAAGCAAAAGTTATGAGAAGAGGACTCTGACACTGAC
>JASFDH010002137.1:0-11908 GCA_036937195.1 Nidularia pulvinata | reverse complement strand
TCCCCCCATTTTTTCTTTGGTAAAAGTAAAGCAAAATGATACATCCATCACCATGTAAAATCTTCATAATTATTTTCGTTTTACTTTGATTTTACATTGCTAGAAAGGATTTATTTCACGCTAAATTTACTGTGCCGTAAAATACAATGTAAAATTCAACCAACGATCATCGGGTTTTACATGCCTTTTACGAGATGTAAAAAGGCGGGGTGCCAGCTGTGTGTGTCGATCTTGTTGACGAGTGGTTCACAGAACCACATCTGAGTTTGAAATTCAATATATACCTTCATTGTTCAGAATTCGGAAAGTTGACTACGTACACGATATCGATGACCTAGCTGACCGAGGTAGGGTATTAAAGCAAGTGATGCTATTCCTTCCTTCAGGTTCTTTTACCTTTGGCACTCACCTGACATGGCCCTTTATCCTTAACACTTCGACTCGCTCATGCTACCAACGTCATAAAGTCGGCTTTTCTTGCCATGCTGGACGTGCCAAAAAATTCGGACATTGTCATGCCACTGCCGTCCTTCTGTCACCCTCCGGGTTTCGTGCTCCTGACCAACCCTGCCACCTCAAGAAGGCAATGCGTTCAGCGAGTATACGCGCACGCACGATCGAAAACCCCGTCACTGGTAGCATGCATTCTCATTATCTAGAGAAGGTAAGTATGTCAGTGATTGCTTGTTTTTTTTTTCATTTTTTGTGCTAAGACATCTCTCCAAGTCGGTGGACGTTTCCCCGCAGGTGTGGGAATTGAGAAGAGCCACTTTACGACGGGTTAAACATGCGATTACAAAAGCATTCGGTTCTCGATATACTGTTCAACTTTTTGGCAGTACAAGGTATGTATCCCTCTTAGTGAAACGATGGGGCATATCGGCCGCGAGGACTGATGAACTGGATAGATACGGTGTTTCTCTTCCGAACAGTGACTTAGATATGGTCATCCTTGTGAGCCGCTTCCTGTGATATTTTTTGTCATTAACATTCGAATCAATTCCAGGATTCTACGAGGCCCACAGGATTTGCGCCGGGTTACCCCAGAAAACTTCCATGTACGCTGTTTCCGATCGCTAAAAATGCACTGCCCATGACGGTCCTTTCTCCCATTCAGCTGCGTATCAGATGCGGTAAATTTCTCCGTTTCTCTTATGTTTCCTGTCTATTCACCTGCAATGCATACAGCCATGTAGCAGATGTTCTTAGACATGCCAACTTTAAGATCCGCATGGTTCTAAATTCAGCCACTGTTCCCATTGGTATCTCGTTCGCTTCTCTCCTTGGAATCAATGATAATAGATTTGTAATTGTAGTCAAGTTTGTTGATCCGCAGACTGGTCTTCACTGCGATATAAACATGAATGAACGTTTGGGTTTGCTTAACTCAATAATGATCAACTACTATTGCAATTTATCTCCCCTATTGCGGCCAATGCTTATGTGTATCAAGAACTGGGCGAAGCCCCTCGGATTAAACCAGCCGTCGGATAGCAGAGGAGCTGTATCGTTCAGCAGTTATGCCTTTGCGCTGATGACGATTGTGTTTCTCCAGGTCTGTTTAACCTCCATGTAATTGCACTTCCGATTATTGACAAACATATGGAAGACAAGGGGCCTTTTGCCAAACCTGCAATCAAATTTTCCTCTACCAAATCCCCTAGCAAAAAGTGGAGTGTTCTGGCCACGCCATCCCGAAAAGTTGTGTTGTGATATCAGATTTCACGATGGGAAAGGATGGATTCACCCTATTCCCATGCCAGATCCGGCTGATATTATGAATCAGTGGTTTCGGTAAGTGTTGCATAATTCACAAAAATTCCTTGTTAATTATGTATAGATTCTGGAGTGAAGAATTCAAGCCATCGGAGAGCATTGCTAGCATTCGCCATGGGGGCATAATCCCCCGAACTAAAAAGATACTTTCCGGCATTCTTGACACAGTTGATGCCGACTCCTTGCCAGTGTCGACATCTGGGTTGAAGCTAGACGATAGTACAGGCGTTCAACATGATTTATTTTTGGAGACGCTCGATATCTTGAATCACGGCGACAACAAGGGGATTCCTTCAAAATGGGTCTTGAATCAACTATGTGTTGCTGATCCATTTATAAATTCCAAGGTATGGTTCTCTTTTACGTCTTATGCAAGTACGCTGAATTCCCTGAAACAATAGAATGTAACTAGTTCCATTGGCTACAAGATATTGGCCAAATTTCAGGAAGAATGTCGGCTAGCCGCTAGCATTGGTATACACGTTGCAAAACCGGTCAAGTCAGAGGTCCACAGAATGGATTACCTGGATACACTTGATCTCAGTAACTTGAATTCGTTTGAACTCGGCGAACTGCTCCCATCGTATAAATCTAAACTTTCGTCAACGTCTCGACTAGGCAAGACAAGCCTCAAGCCAAGAAAAAAGGAACAGGAAAAGAAAGAACAGAAGGCTTGCACTCGAACTCGCAGAATCGACGACTGCTCACCGGATGTCACGCACAAAGAAACTCTTCGATAGTTGGATCGTCAGCACAGCGTTGCATTGCATTATCTTCCTATCAAAAAATGCATTTGGACAACTTCTGGTCTGAATTTTCACAACCTCCACGTTCAGAAGATGTAGAGAACGGATTATGTTATTTATGGGAATAATTTATACTTATAATGATTTACAGTTGTAGTATCACCACTAGTACCCGGATCCAGGAATATAATCACCATTCAGACAATCAAGTTTATCTTGGCTCAACCAATGCTTTGTTCATCAAGTCACCTGAAGCGAAAGCAATAAGTCTGACCACGCTGCGTAGAAATATAAGCCATGTATATTCCTATGAGATCGGCCGTTAAATATCAGGAGAACGTCCTTCAGACGATATACATGGTATAGTTTGATGCTTGCCATAGCTACGTTCGTCGTGGCTTCCCCATCACCGCCTGAGCGAGCAGTTTCTGACATTGGGCGGCATGGCCAATGCAAAGCAATGTGGTGGGAAACTGATATATCAGGAATCCGTCCGAGGCGCCAATCTCAGAGCAGTGCAGATCGCGAGTACAGAGGCGTTAGAGGAGAACAGGAGCAGAACAAGCGTATATGTGTAGATTACAAGGGATTATTGATGAGAGCATGGGTGTTGTGAGAGAGCTCAGTAATCACGGAAAGATGGCCGTCATCCAAGCTGATCATGGAGGAATGCCGGTCCCGTGTTAGCCAAATCGCGATCCACTCGGTATCTGTCTTATACATACACCCAACGTCGCTGGCGGCATAACCTCTTTCCTCCATCATCTGTACTACCAACTTGCTGTCTCCCTTTACTTTCCTGACCTACTCGTGCAGACATGTCTTCTTGGAAACTACAGGTTGGCTCGAAAAGTGCGTTGTTCTTCAAATCGCTACCGCTCTCTGTGCACCAAAACAATATCTCACCATCATTGCTATCTGCCCTTTGTAGAGCCCAAGGACGCGAAAGAGAATGGTGTCATCTCGAGATCTGCGACACCCATCCCGTCACGTCCCACAACACCGAAGCCTCCCAATGGATCTGATCAGTTCAGGTCCGGTATGCTGACTATCCGTATCTTCTCTGGTATGTGGAATTCCAGATAATTCGGCGGCAAAACTGAATTCACAAAGGTTGCTTTGCATAAATAGGAAGAGGTCTGTCCCTGGCACCTGGCGTGCAAGTCCCAGACGTAATCCAGAAGGCCCTCGATAGTGCACCTCCGCCTCGCAAGTCCACCAGCAATCGTGAGAGCATGCAACGCAAACGATATTGGTGGCTCCCATACGTCGTGCTTGAATTCGACAAGAATGAGATTCTTATTGATGCCATGGGCGGAGACCTCTCCAGCCCAGTGTGGAACTACCGAGCTGATTTGTACGTCCACCCGAGATTTCTTGTACATCTCGATTTCTCATCTTCTTTTGTCCCTTCCATTTATTAGTGATGTCTCTCGTACATCAAACATCTCTGTTTCGGCCTATCTGCGGACAGCTGCCTCTATTCAAGGCCAGGATGATATGGGTAATGATTTACTCATGGCCCGCGTTGATCTAACGCCCATGTTGGATGGACATGCAAGTAACCCATCTTCGTCGACTGGATATTGTATTTATGGCCTTTTTTTCTTATTAGCATGCTTCAGATCAATGGTACAGCGCTACAGCTGGATCTGGTTCATTCCACCTCAAAATCGACTTCAAACCGATTCGCAATGAATCTCTAACCATCGATGCATTTGACCTGTTGAAAGTTATCGGGAAGGGCAGCTTTGGTAAGGTGATGCAAGTTAGAAAAAAGGATACTCAGCGGGTATATGCGCTCAAGACAATCAGGAAAGCACACATCGCACAACGGCCGGGAGAGATCACGCATATTCTTGCCGAGCGTACAGTGCTTGCTCTTGTGAACAACCCTTTTATTGTTCCCCTCAAATTCTCTTTCCAAAATCCGGACAAACTTTATTTGGTCATGTCATTTGGTAAATATCATTTATGTCGCTAAGATAATCCCACCACTTACATCTGCTTCCCAGTTAATGGAGGCGAATTGTTTTACCACTTGCAGAGAGAAGGGAAGTTCGATCAAGATCGCAGTCGTTTCTATGCCGCAGAGCTACTGTGTGCGCTCGAGCATTTACACGGATTTAATGTCGTCTATCGGTAATTATGAACGCATACTCCTCTTGGAAATCTGCTGACTTTCTTTCAGAGACTTAAAGCCGGAAAATATCTTATTAGATTACACCGGACATATCGCACTATGTGACTTTGGTACGTCACAGTCCTGCAGAATCATTCGGCTGTTCATGGTAAAGTCATCCAGGACTCTGCAAGTTGAACATGTCAGAGACCGAAAAAACGAATAGTAAGCAGAACCTAGACCCCATTGGCAATGTGCTCAGTATATTTCGTAGCTTTCTGTGGTACTCCCGAATACATAGCCCCTGAACTCCTCGAAAGCCAAGGATATACGAAGACAGTCGATTGGTGGACGCTAGGGGTACTTCTGTATGAGATGATGGTCAACCTTTCATGTTCTTAGATGTCTTAGCTATCAAATACTAACGACACTTCGATACTTCTAGACTGGTCTGCCACCCTTTTATGATGAAAATGTCAACACGATGTATCAGAGGATTCTCACCGATCCTCTTCAGTTCCCCTCTGACATCTCTCCGGAGGCGAGAAGCGTGATGACTGGTCTACTTCAACGCGATCCTTCAAAACGTCTCGGAGCTAATGGAGGAGAGGAGATAAAGAGACATCCATTCTTCGCAAAGTATATTGACTGGAATCGGTACGCTATTACTTTCCGTGATATTAAAACACATCCATCTTATCATATATGTATTTAGACTTATGGCGAAGAAGATACAGCCACCGTTCAAGCCCAGCGTTGTATGTCTTACTGCTCTCTACATATACCACTACCTAATACTTATACCTTCGTGATAGGAATCTGTGTTGGACGTAGCGAATTTCGATCCCGACTTCACGAACGAAGAAGCTCAAGACTCAGTCGTGACAGACTCTGCACTGTCCGAAACAGTCCAGGATCAATTCCGTGGATTCACTTACAATCCAGCTAACGAACACCTCAGCGAGAGTGTCAGCTATCCCAGTGCCATTTAAGGAATTGACGGAAGACAACAACCGAATCATCGACCTTGCCATCGACCGAGTACTGCGCAGTCAATACGCAATTGGCCTGTGGGGTTAGCCTACCCCCGCTTACGTTACCCGCGGATATTTCCCCGTCCTCTTCGTTTTATGTTTCAATGCTCTGGGCTACTTTATTTATATTCATATCTGAACATTTCAGCAGCACATGTACTAGCATGTTTCGTGCCTATCAAGTACTAGAATGTATCTTGAGATTATTCTGTACTTCTTCGCCTCTATAACACCCTATGTAGCTATTTTGTAAGTTCAGCGGTCTACTGCTTCCCATTTCATCAATACATAGCCAAGGTCGGATTCAAAATAAATGCACCGGTCCCGCCTGAAGAGAAATACAAAATGTGTATACGAACAAAAAGGGATTGCCTGCAATCTATCCCGAGCAGTTCCAGCCGCAATAATCCATCATTTCTCAAGCTCAAGTTCCAGGACCTAATCATAATCAAGACAGCTTTTCAAATTGCAAGAACTCGCTATCTCTTGTATGCCAATCTGTGCTGCGTAAATCAGGGCGATATCTCGATAAAGGCATCTTGAAAACATGAGCGTTTCCCCGATAATATTGGGCGATAGCATAGCGTAGGGTCATCGCCGCTATTAAGAAGCCTTTGATTTTATATCAGAAAATGAATCTGTCGAACAGAAATAGTCGACTTACAGATCAGGAAGTTAATCCAGACGAAAGCTTTGAGTGCCTGAAGATCCTTACACCATATCCGCTCATCGGCGAGCTCTAGGTCATAAGTTGTTAGCGATTTCAGAAGGCGCTGCATGAAAGCTATTACCAGATGGGATTGAATCGCATTGGAAAGGGATCTGATGCCAGCGAGAGGTGGAAAATGCATTGAACGCTGTTTGGATTTACATGGAGTTCAGTGATGACATGGTGAAGTGAGAAAGTCTTTCTCACCAAGCCAAAAGATGCTCAAAATCCCAAAGACACCAATTTCAGACTGTGGTCGGCCAGTGTATGAGTTCACAAGCGCAAAATCAAGACAGAGTCTGTACCGGTACGGTCAGAGTGTAACGAGAACAAGTCAATAATATCATACAAGACGACAATTAGCACAAGAGTGACGATAGAGAGTGCCAAGGGGAATAAGTCGGCAATGACTGGAATGTAACTACATGAGCTAAAGCAATGTGTGCATAGTTAAGCAGCTAACTTACAGAAGAAATCCTGGAAAAGATTAACACGCGCGGCCAGCGCAAGGACGACGATGTCAGTCAATAGGAGAGTGACTGATAATGCAAGGTTTGCTATACAGAAGTTATAAGAAAGAATGTCGACACACCATGGGCAATAACCTTTGCTCTGCCCACCGCAGAGAACGCCATGGATTGGGAATGTACAGGAAAGGGTTGAAAGAACGTTGGGGGCGGGTCGCTAGAACACTCACGTACTCATAAAAGATAAAGATGGTTGAATGATAGCATCGGAGACTCAGGCTGTCAATAACGTCGAGCTAACTATCAACTGAGATGATGGGAGCTATTTCGAGCCTGACATGAAATGCCTTGACGACGCTTTAGAGCCTCGCGCAAAAGAACTGCATTAAGAGGGAATCGAACCCCCGGCGGGTCGAGTATACGAAACTCGATGGCAACGACCCAGGTTACCACTACCCCATTAATGCTTATAGTAATGTTACATTATTACCTATCTGAAAAGTGTTGTCAGAAAATATACGACTGATTGATTCAACTCTGAAATTGTAGTGCTGCTTTACCTCTCACTGCACCCCACACTATCATGGCGAGCAACAGCACTGATACCCTGGACTCGCTGTTAGACTCAGCTAAACCAACATCCTCTGCAGCAGGTTCATCACAGAGTGAACATCTTTCTTTTCCGGCTTCCTCCCTTGAGACACCTTCCAACCGACCGAGTCCTTCCTCCGACCAGCCTCGACAGCTATTGAAGGATAGGCTTTACGTTGGAAACCTTCACCCCACGGTGGATGAGTGCGTAGCGCCTATAATATGCAAATCTTCCCGACCTCTGATAAGACATTTATGCGGCCAGATACTCGCTTCTTCAAATCTTCTCTAAGTTCGGAAAGGTCACCAAGCTCGATTTCCTCTTTCACAAGGCAGGGCTGCTCAAGGGCAAGCCTCGCGGCTATGCATTTGTTGAATATGGCAATAACGACGTGAGTTAACTCCATCCTCCTCCCCTACCCCGTTTCGAACTGCATCACTCACCCCGGGTTTCTCCCCTCGTCTGCCATGAAATAACAATATCTGTTACCGACTATGATACTACATTGGAAACAAAAAGCCACCCGGGGAGGGAAACGGGGAATTCATATAGGTTGAGATAGTTGAGCCAGTACTGACACCGGCATCTTTTCCTGCTAGGATGCATTAAAGGCGCTGACAATGGCGCACGGTAAACTCTTGCGAGGACGCAGGCTTGTAGTCACATTTGCGCACCAAGCACCCCTCGAGCACGGAGGTACTCCTTCACCGTATGCCAGTGCTACGGGATCGAAACATCGGAAAGGTATGATGGACGTCGGCAGACCAACAACGCTCAGCATGCTCAAGACAGGCATGGGTTCGCGACATGATGCGTGAGTTCTCTGACGGTCATTGAAATGCGGCAGTACTTATGTGCGTTCTTTTCTAGTACCCAAGATAAGATCGCAAAGATGGAGGCGAAACTACGCCAAATGGAGAGAACAAATCCGAAGCCTGCTACCTCTACGGAACCTTCAGTGCCTTCAGCTTCGAATCCGCCATCGCCTCTTCCTCACCACCCATCCCTACCTCTCAAACCACCGCCTACCAATCCTGCCCTGCATCAGATACTGCCCAGTGCAAGTGCGAATACTGCTCGAATGTCGCTGAAGCCAAAGACTCCCCTGCCCTCTCTCCCCATTACCCGCCCTTCTCAAGCACATCCTCTATCACAAGGCGAAACACCGGGATCCATTTCTACTACATTGCCTATTTCCCAGCCCTCACCAAGACCAGCTTTTAGTGCTAAGCCCAAATTAGTTGGGGTGAAGATGAAAGCTAAGGAGAAGGAGTAGTTACATAGAAAGCGAGGGTTTCTTCGATTGTTGGTATGTGTTTTGGGTGTGTTAGTTGGGTCGTATTCTGTTTGCGCCGTAATCATGTTATTTAATAGAAGGGCAGTACGCTCGACCTGGGACTTGTACCAACGACGAGATCGTAGAAGGGATGGCTTGAATGTGGTTACCGAAAATCTTCCGCTAAGTTCAAGTGTCTGCAAACGTTTAGGCAAGCGGAAAGGAGCCGAACCTTGAAGCTTGAAGTTCATGCAAGGGATTTCCTTCACTAAATACTCTGTGCAGAGCGAACCCGTACTCCATTGTATCGAACCGCTCAAGAACACATGAAGGCCATCTGAACTCTTAAGAGTAACGTCTTTCCATACAACCCCGGTAGTGTCTGCATGTCTGCATGCCATATTCATAAGACGGTATGAATACATGGGTCGTGAGATGTAAATAAAAGAAAAACACCCAATCTCTACTCATACGACTGTGCCGGCATTGGAGGCAATACGAGGCCACAGATCCGCCTATGTATCAAAAGATGTAAGATGCGAAGAAGGCCGGAGGCAGAGAACAGACGACTTACACATTCTTTTGCTACAGGCCCAGTGATGGCGGAACCCTTCATCTCACCCTTGACGTTGACGATAACACCAGCGTTGTCCTGCATTGCAGCAGTTATAAATGACGAAGATATCGTAAACAAAGGTAAAACATACCTCAAAGTAGAGGAAGACACCGTCTCTCCGGCGCCACGACTTGCGTTGGCGCACAACAACGGCGGGCATGGCTATAAAAGTTCTTCAGCATCCTTTCTGAAGATACAAACAGTAACAGTAATCGCTCTCCCTCCCATCCACCACACCTGTTCTCTTTGTCCAAAACTGAATCTCGCCCATCCATTCTGACACAACCCATACCCCGCCAGAACAAAATATAAAGATAGTTACGCACTCTTTTTCCTCAGCTCGGGCTTTCCCTTCTTTACGGAGCACACAACCATATCACCAACACCAGCATCAGGAAGCCTATTAAGATGGGCACCAAACCCGTAGGGCTCAATGAGGAACAGCGATTTGGCGCCGCTGTTGTCTGCGCAATTCAGGACGGCGCCGACGGGAAGACCGAGGGTCATGCGGAACTTGGTACCAGCAGCTCCTCCACCTGATTCACGAAGTCATTCGAGGGTCGAGAAGAGCGACAACAAGGAGAATATGCAAATTGAACTGGTCAATAGGTGTGCGAAACGTGCATGACGGCGACGGACCTTTAGCAGCCATTTTTGAAGTCTTGAGGGAGGTGTTTGCGAAATTGGCGCGAACGGACACCAACGATATCCAGCCACAGCTTCTGTGCCGAGCACCGGCATCAACGATTGTACAGTTATACGGAATTTGCCGAGATAATCTAATCATCTGAATATTCTCACGAAAGGTCACATGCACGTTGCTGTCACGTCACACTCCTTGCAACATTGTCGCGCACTGTGTAATTCGCACCTAGCATCAGTATATTGTCGCGCCTATTTACTGTCACGCCCCGGTCATCGAAGTCAGAGACCGTTCTCGCAGGGTCTCCCGTTCACTTTCTTATCCATGCTCCCGCGCTCACTGCCTCAGCCCGACGCACAATAGACTCGACATCGAGGATGCCTACGGTTTTCGCATTCACACTTCCACGAAGGAAGTCCCTACTTTCCGAGCCACTGTACGGGCGCGCGGGGCTCGTCATTTGCAATGAAATCTACCTTTCTCGGAGTGTCATTCAACCTTGTGTTATCATCGCTTGCAGCTGTTTCCTACATTCTCTTTTGTTAAAATATTACGGTAATATTCAAATTTTAATGACTAATAAATATGCAATTACTTCCGCTACTATTCTGCAGTTAATTATGTGCAACCGTTCAAGATTGCTGGCAATCGTTCATGCTTGTCGAAATCTAGTCAATATGCTATAACCATCGAGCGCCGAGGCATCTAAGTCCGTGGTTTATCGTGCAAGAGAAGAGCCCTCTAACCTCTAATGTGCCCGATGCGGTTAGAAGGCCAGACCCAAGTGTCCGCCGTACGAGGTTCGAAATATCGTTGGCGCTGCCTGAAGAAGACTAGTCAACAGTTAGTAAGCTTCCTTCGAAAAGTCGTTATAGCTACTGGGACCTCTCGATGAACAGCACATGCACGAACAATAGCGGCCAGAATCCAGATATCTTTAGAGATCGTACACCTTCCACTCAGCAGGTGAAATCTATACGATTGTGCATTCACCAAAACAGTTACCGTGTTAGATTCTCGACAAATAGATCGACGCAACTTGCAAGCTATATGCAGATCTAGCAACCCTACAAATTTCGGGTATAAACATTATAAAGGTGGTACGGAAGACGGAGGGACTCAGGAGCCTTTAGCTTCAGGAGCGAAACCTCAGCGTCAAGTGATGGCGTACGGCGAATGCTCAGCGACGAAAGTAGTCACGGACGTCGGGACTCAGCGACCCCACCACACATGATAATTAAGCAAATAGCTGCGATGATGTGTCTCGATCGAGAGACATAGCCGATGAGGTAGCAGAAGCAATTCGTTGCGTGGCGCCTCGCGATCGACAGCTTTTATCCGGCTTCCGTGCGTTACAGTGCAGTGTTTCCTTGAGACAAAATTTGTGGGAGACGAAGATATGTATAGCAATCGATAATGAAAGATGGAAACCTGATGGGCATGAAGAAGACGATGGTCTCTTCCTGTCTCTTTTGTATAGCGGCCGGAGCATCAGGAACCAGAGGAAATAGGGCTTTGAGTTTGGTTCTCAGATGACCACGCGCCATATTGAGTCTGGATGATGAGGAATGGAGACATTTTTATCCATCAGCTGACAGACCTGGTGAGAACTAAGAGCATTCGAGAACGCCATTTGCATCTGGGCTGGCGTACGGAGGAAGGGTTGCACAAGGTGGATGCACGAGCCTTGAAGGGTTCAGAGTGATGAGCATACAAAGAAACGTCCGACGAACGGTACCTACGAAAAAACAATGGTGATTAGACGGGAATAGTTCTAGCGCTTGGAGATGTCATGGAGTTGGAGGCGTCAAAAAGAGTTCTGGGAGGTTGAGACCGGAAGACCGCGGTAAATGAAAGTATCTGGGAGTTGCGTCAAACAGACGTGATGGTGACTCCGACGCGACGGCATCGCGGAGTTTTAAGCGGG
>JASFDH010002136.1:0-11912 GCA_036937195.1 Nidularia pulvinata | reverse complement strand
TCGAAGGATATTTCCTCCACTCTCCAATCCCACCTGCTCTATAGTCGCTTCGCCACTATCTCCACCCGTATTGCACCTCTCATAGGGGAGCTCGAAAGACGAGCGGCCTCTTACCCAACGGAGCTGTCTGCTCTTTTAGCCGAATGCCACTCAGCCTACTTTACTACTCGGAGACAATTAATCATGCCAAGAGTCGTGGAGGAAATTCGAGGTTTAGATCCAGGTGGCAGCGAGTTGGTCGAACTGGTACGCTTCCTTCTGCTACCTGTATTCTTAAGCTCCTATTTATAATCGGGTGCAGACAAGAGCAGGATGCAGCTATCTGAAGCAACTTTGTACTGATGAGTTTGGCCTTTATCGAAAGTTCTTCGCAACTGGCGAAGAAATGTTGTAGTAAGTTTCTATTCTCTTTGCTGTCCATTGCTCCCTCCTAACTACATCCTTTTCTAATTGATGCAGTCAGTACCTTGAAATTCTCTGCGACCTTCTCTACGACGATCTCCGGCCTCGAATTCTGCACGAGCCGCGCCTTACCGCGCTCTGTGAGGTATGCACGGTCCTTCAAGCGCTAATGGTACTCGATGTTTCTTCAACTCCTTCGGAAGCAACCTCTAGCGACGACGAGGATGAAGATGAAGACGAAACTTCCGAGCCGGAGGAATCCGATGAGCTCACAGTCGACCTTGATAACGCTCATAAGAAAAAAGGCCTTGGAAGGCTGCACATCGCTCATCTGCTGGAGATGGTCCTGCAGGATGCGCAAACGAGGTTGTTCTTCAAGGCGCAGGCGGTGATACAAAGCGATATACAGTATTACGTGCCTAAGGAAGCAGATTTAGCGTATCCTGACTTACTAATTCGTAAGTTTATATTTTTTGCTCTTATCTTCAACTATTAATACTCTTGGCAGAGGCCCGAAAACCGGCTGCACCGACGGAGATCAAGGAGAAAGAGAGCAAGAGCCAGCTTTTCCGCTTTCTCCCTACTTCACACAAGCAGGATACATGGTATCCCACCCTGCGAAAGATGGTCTGGGTCTTGGAACAATTGCATGATTTTGTGAAGGTTGGCTCACCGCCCTCCATCTGCCCGCTCTTTAGCTAAATTTGGTTTTCGTAGCCGGTGATATTCGAAGACATCGCCCAAGAAGCCTTGTCGCTAACACGTCAGTCTTTACAAGCCGCCGCCAACATGATCAAAACTCGTAGTCTATTTGACGCTCAGCTATTTCTTGTGAGGCACCTTCTTATCCTGAAGGAAATTATGCAAGGACTGGATCTACAAGGAACGAAAGAGATTGGGACTAGCAAGGAAAGCGCAACCAAAACGCAAGCGGGCGGTATGACCGGTTGGTCTTATTACTCTTTGTAGTGTGAATCATACTAACAATTAATTCTGTGTAGACACACTGGCAAACATGCTTGGACGAACTACATCTCTCATCCCCGACAGTGTTTTTGCAAGTTGGGGATTAAGAGGAGATCAAAGTATAAGAGGGGCAGGACAAGTATATATTCCCTTCCCTTCAGTATATTTGGTCGTACTGACATTTCAATCTGCAGGGAATCGATGAAGACCTCCGCACCACTTGTTTAGAGGTTATATTCCTTTGCGTGGATCCAATCTGCGACCCTCTCAACTCCTGGGTGGAGCGGGTACATGCATACACGGTCACCAATGCTACATCCCTCCAGGAGAAGTCGACACCTACCCCACCTCCTGCCCTTACGTCACAAGAATGGGCATCGCAGGCTGCCGCATCTACTCTCCTCCAACAATTCAGCACGTCGATAGAAAGGGACCTATCCTCCAATGTGCTCAAGCTCAGGCTCTACTTGGAGGATGGAAGCACTGTGCGCGTTTTGCTGGGACATGTTCGTGACGGCATTGTGGACGCGTATGGGTCATTCAGGGATGTGGCGGCGAATATGTACGCAGGTGCATTGAGGGGAGAGATGAAATCTCCAGACGAGATGAAGGAGAAGTTGAATGAGATATGCGAAGAACAGGACGAAATTTGAGCTAATGCCATACTTGCATCGGATCCAGAACTCGACACTTGCCTCTCAATGCTTCATCTTGCTAGATTTCATTCTTGAATTAAGTCATCCCTGGAATGTGTTATGCTATTTTCATAAATACCTGTATATTCACCTGCAGGAACTCGAGAGTAAATCGACTCGAGCCCAGTATAGGAGGAGCGCTAAACGCGGTCACACGGTCACAGCAGTAACAGCTGTCATCATTCCGTGCAAGTCCCGAAGTCAAGCTACAGCTTACTCCACGACCACCATTTACCATGGCCACAGTATCGCCCTTTGCGCGCAGTACCGCCTTCGAGGAGTCTCTCCTAGCGGGAAGGGAGCAGACCGTAAGTCCTGATCGACGCTAGTGATATCTCTGTGTGCGATAAACGCAAACCAGCGCCATTACAGATAGAGGAGATGTACAGTGTGCCAGAGAGTTTCCTTGAAATTGAGGTCAGGAATCCACAAACGCATGGTAAGTCGAGCTATATTACTTCAAATAAGACGACCGTTCAATCCTATTGTATCAGGATTTGGAAGGAAGATGTATACCGATTACGAGATCGTATGCAAGGTATGCCAAGGGATAATACACATAATAGCTCGTTTTTAACTGCATCTCTTATTGTATTTCTTGCTCAGACAAACATCCCAGCCTTCAAGCTGCGGCATTCGGTCGTCCGTAGGCGTTATTCTGACTTCGAGGCGTTCCGTGATATCCTTGAACATGAGTCAACTCGCGTCAACATCCCGCCCTTGCCGGGCAAAGTCTTCACCAATCGCTTCTCAGACGAAGTTATTGAAAGCAGACGAGAGGGCTTGGAGCGTTTCTTGAGTGTTGTCGCAGGTCACCCCCTTCTACAAGTACGTCATTGGCCTACTGATTTTGACCGCTGATCCCCTCAATGATGCCAACAGACTGGAAGCAAGGTGCTCTGTGCATTTCTACAGGACCCCGCTTGGGATAAGGCCCAGTGGGTTTGAATTCCAGATGACTTAATATGACCATGTAGTTCGTCCTTCACTCCCCTTTTCACACCATGCTATTCTCTCTTTTTTCCCGCAACCCCATCTTTTTATGTGTGTTTTGTATATTGATACCGTCGTGCTACGTTTCCCTTAGTTCTTTCTCTATGAATATGACTGCTTTTCGAACTTTCTTGAGGGAACTGATTTCGCATCTTCACCAGTGGATGTATCCACTTGGTTTGTCATCTGCATTTTTCGAGAGGATCTATATTTTCTGGGTATTTATAGGATATTTCAGTGCCGTGGAAGATCTTCGGATTTTACAACCTCTGGAGTACACTCACCCACAATCAAGCGATTTTAGAATTATCGTTGCTTGGTTATTTTAACCTCAAAGCATGCGAAGCTATATTTCCGGTACGTGACTTTTTACTTAGACCGTCCCAAATGTTTGTTCATTGGACTATTATATATTTAGGTCTTATATATGAGCCGTAAAGTCCGAATTCTAGCTGCACTTCTCAGTCGCACCTGTCTCAAGCACTTCGAATAACTGATTGACTCCGTCATCATCAGCACATTCAAATTTATCAACACCTCCACTGGATTAATACGAGAATTCCTTGACATCAGAATAGCTTCTCGTACCATCCAGTGCTAGGTCGCAAGAGACAGCAGCCAGACATGAGTGAGGACTAGGCTGTCGCTTGACCTTGGCTTGTGACTTTGACTCTGCGAACTATCCTCTGCCAGGAGGCAAAATACCGTGTTGGCTCGTGTAGCTCCAGGTGAGTACAGTTAATATAAACACTGAAAGGACGCCTTGAACGCAGCATAATCAAGACTCGGGATCTGGATGCATCGAGCGATTAGTGTTGCGCGGTCCACTCCTGACTCGCCATGCAATTGATTCCTCACGTAAGTTGCCAAGTATTTCTTTCTAATTTTATGCCCGATTTAAAGCTCTTACTGACACGTGCGTTCCCTTCAAAGCCATCTCTTGAAAGCGATGGAATGGAATGAATACCGACGAAGTGGCGGTCAAAGCACATCTACGAAGACTACATACAAGTGCGTAATGTCGGACGGAGTTTTCAGCTTCTCCCAACGTATAGTGTGTCAATAATGAGCTCAGATATAATAGCGCTGGGAAGTGTGTTTCTGTGAACTATAAAAAGAACACCTATGTTCATTTCGTCGCGACACCGCCCAGCTGACATATGTGACCCCGTGCTTCTCTCAGGCAATGATAAACGTGTTATCCCTATACGCAGTGCTGCATATTTAGCATTCAAGAATCAATGCGGAACGCATGCTTTGGCGACTACACGTTTGCAATTGTGAGTGAAAATTCATTCGAGAATCCGTTTCTCCAGTGCTTAGTTCAATTTCAATTTCACAGGCGCCATGATGCACGTGGCATGTTAGAGATAAGCCATGGTTCTGTGGTCTACCATGCGATTACGATGTCAGGAAGTTACACCGGAATGTATGTATGTCTGGCGGCAAGCTGTAAAGGCTGTTATCGAAGCCCTTCTGTTGATCTACCATCCGTATTTAATAGAGTCAACAGAAACACCTGTCGCTCGAGCAACATGCTTCCAATTATCTTCTTCTTGGGTGCTCTCTCCATAACGGTAGCCGCTCCAGTTCCCCGGGCGTTACCTACACCTGTGAGTGCCGCAACTGCGCGCACATATCTATCTGAATGTAAGTAGATCCGCTTTGGTTCGCAACCGATTACTCTGAAGAAATATTTGTTGTAGTGACAGTGGCTGTGGATTCCAACAGCCCTGCGTATAGCAGGGATCTGTTCAAGACTTGGGATATCAGTATGCCCTGGAAATTTATCTTCCCGTGTACTTATCATTCTAAATTATATTCGTAGTTTCTGGAACATGCGATACTCGGGAAAGTAAGAAGCTTGTGTTCTACTTCATGAGATTGCGATTTACCTCAATTTTATAACGACAGCCGTTTTGAAGCGGGACGGCACCAATGTAGTTACTTCCAGCGCATGTGCGGCGACGTCTGGAAATTGGGTATCTCCTTACGATAACGTCGCGACAACGTTAGCCAGTGATCTTGACATTGTCTGTCAATTCTTACTTCGAGACCTTCTTTTCCTGATTTTACGTGCTTGCAGGATCATCTCGTGCCTCTGAAGGAGGTGAGAGCATTTTCCTGTAGCTATTTCCTTCACCAAAAATAGCTGAACTGGGACTAGGCTTGGCTCTCCGGAGCCAGGGATTGGACAGATGCGCAACGCGAAGCATTCGCAAATGATCTTACTCGACCACAACTAGTCGCCGTCACCGATAAGTACGTTTTATTTTACTTTATTTTCTGCTCGTCGACTGACTTTAAGTCTCCCACTAGTCTTAATGAATCCAAGGGTAAGAAAATGTCTTCATTTATAAACACAGCAGTGTTTTGACACTATTGTGATACTACGGAATAGGTGATAAAGGTCAGTGCAGACTCTAAATTATAAATCGAAGTTCACAGTTTTAATAACACGTTTTAGATCCTGCCAACTGGATGCCTCCTCTCGCTAGCTACACATGCACTTATATCCGTGCTTGGGTCACCGTCAAACATTATTATTCCTTGACAATCGACTCTGCGGAGAAAACTGCACTGACCAAGTACCTCGCGGCCTGTTAAATAATCAGATTAGGACAAATGGAGCGCCAGAGTTTCTCAGAATTATTTATGCTGTATATGAAATTTCGGATTGGATTAAATATCGGTCGGATTACTGCAGTTCTATGAAATAACGACTACGGCCCTTGCTAAGACTTAAGGAAGTCGGAAGCGTATTCGGGCCGCTGTCGGCTGTAATCCGGGCGGAGCTAAAATTAGAATGCTGTAACCGGAGACCATGCAATTGATTACGAGCGCTTTCTTGACCCTGGCATCTTACTGTCAGAACGTATACTGAGTCTTAAACTTACCAAGCTCAATATCCATTGTCTCATCAATACTACTGTTTTGTTACCGCATTCTTCAAGTCCATTGGAACGTCCCCGTTTGTGTGATATCAAGCCTTTACAATGGTACGCCCCAATCTGTTACTTGCGTCTAGTTCACGCCATATGCCATGGAGTTTCACTAATTCACGATACAGTTTGCAGATATCGAAGCACTGGTTTTATCTGGGGAGCTTTTCAATGGGAAATCTAGGTCTTCATCTCCAACGCGTTCACCGTCGCCGGACAGAGATCAGGGGTGGCACGATGAAGAGCTCGAACTTAGTACCGAAGAGCAAAAGTACAAAGATCAAGGATACGACTCCGATTCTGATGCGGCACGGCAACATGCATTAAAGGTCCAACATGGAAAGGACAGGCAGCCAGAATCAATAGGAATGGGTCCTGGGCGTACAGGAGTGAAAGGAGTTATTCGAGATCGAGACGAGGCAGCGGAGATCCAGAAGGCAAAGCAAGCCCATGAAATGGACGAGGTGAGGAAGAAAATGGAGGCGAGCAATCTGGGAGGGAAGACATTTCTAGAGGAAGAGAGGGAGAAAGCGGAACGAGGAGAGAAGGCAGATGAGTTGGTCATTAAGGAACGGGAGAAAGCGATAGGGGATAGACAGGATCTGTTTGGAAGGAAAAGAGAAGGAAAGTTTGGGCATTTGAGAGAGGTCGGAATGACAGGCTATTTGAATGCGTTGGAGAACGAGGCAAAAGGAGTCTGGGTTGTTGTACACATTTATGAACCGGTGCGGATAATTTCATTCCAATGCGCTGTTGCTAACAGATGCCATTTATAGTCCCTAGAACGGTGTTATATGCTTGATGAAACCCTTGCTCGGTTAGCCCGCTCATTTCCAGATACCAAGTTTCTGCGTGCACGGGCATCTGCCCTCGGGTTTGCAATGACAGGTCCATCGGCCGCACCTCGAAGATCTACTATTCCGTCACGTTCAATGCCCACATTAGATGAAGACGATCCATATGCCTTTGACGATAAGGATGATGAAGAGGTGTATGAGGACGAGGGGCACCTCGATGGCGAGAATGTGGATTTGGACATGCTGCCCACCATGCTTGTGTATCGCGATGGCGAGCTTGTACATAATTGGGTGAGAGTTGATTGGGAGGCAGGCCAAGCAGGCGTCGAGGAGTTACTTGACCAGTGAGTCCTTTGTCATGTTCCATTTTCCAGGTGGTTTTACGTTTCTCTCTTCAGACATCATATCCTCCCTCGTTATTCTGGTCCTGGAAAGAAAGGAAATCTTGGCCTGCCAAGTGACGATGAGGATGATTTCGATTTAATATGGAGCGATGAGGAAGATATCGGAAACTAGATGAAGCTTGAAGCTTGTGTACTTATATTTATTTCGACGTTGGACAATTTAGATAAATCCTCGGTATCATACTGCCTTCTACAGTGCTGGAGTTCGGATTTTCTTTGTTAGACATAACCAACAGTGAGTTTTCATGTGTAATATGCCTGCCTATCATGTATCGCGATTGTTGTACTTATGATGTGCTCGCACTTTCAGGATAAGCCGACACACTTATGCATGCTTCGCAGTCGATAGGCCATGGTGACATCAAAATTAAGGCGCGCGAACGAATCGACAGAGGCACGACTCGCAATGGGAGGAAAATACCGTCGTAACAAGCAAGTCACTCAAGATTTGATATAATTTTAGGCCGGCAGAGTAGCTGCTACATGCACTAGGCATGCAACCGGGCATGCACCGTCTTCCAGTCCGACTCTTATACATGACGAAAAGTCAACCGTTTATTTCTGTTTACCTTGAAGCTTGAACGATCCATGGACTAACGATTCGATGATATACTTTCCAAGATGGTGTAGATTCATTCACCCTTTTGTCGAAACGCCTGCACTACCGCCGCCGGATTGAATTTTCAAGTTCGTGGATGTAGCACAATTCGGAGAACCAGTAAAGTTGCTAGTTTATTTGGGAGTTGATTCGCAGATTGACGGTTCCTTGAGTGATTGAAAGATTCATATCCAGCACAATTTGAATATCGATTTTTCTTCAAGGTAACAAAGCAATAAAGCGAGTACAGTTATCTACCATCATTTGTTACACTGAAATCTAAAAATTAGATCTAAATATTGAGAGCTTGTCTACTCGAACTAAAACATCTGAATCGATGAGTATTTCCCTTTAGTGTATATTCCAAATTTCATAAGATTTTGTGGAGAACTGCCTTTGCAAAAATCCAAAACGTTAGTGTAACACTAAGCGGTAATTCCGACATTGTGATATAACAGCCAAAGACCCAAAATTGAAACCATTAGCATTCGTTGGATACTTACTTGTTTTGCTCAAATTTTTTCCAGGATACTCATAGGATAGTGTAGTATAGAAATTTGGGTTCTTTGAAGAGATTATGTGGTGGGTCAGATCGAGGGTGTAGCATTGAGTAATAGTGTAACAAATGACGCTGGATGACTGTATGTAGGAAAGGTCTGACACTCACGACACCATCGAAGAGAGTGGGCGAGTTCTTATACCCGGCCAGGCATTCCTCTGCGCTTTACCTGAATCGCCTCGCCCCACGTGGTTGACTGAACTAGGGCGGGCACTGTCTAAAAGGTTGCGACGAAGGAGCATGCATCATAAATTTTCCTCCTTATAAAGGCCTCTATTTGCAATTGTTAGCTTTGAGTCACGAGGAATGGCCCGTGCACGAGATTCCAACGTCGGCGTTGCTGAAGTTTGAATGCGTTAGTACGCGTCGAATCCTTTCAAAATCATAACTATACAGTGGCTGCCAGCATCCTAGTACTTCTTACCTTTCTGATCCTTTAACAAGCCTCCATTAATTGCCGCATCTTTGTCCCTCTTGAAATATCACGGATCTAGGTTTAACTTTGGCTCGACCAGTGCGCGATGGAGTCAAGGACTACCTTGAACCATCTACCTCTGGAGTTCATTATTCTTATTCTTAAGGATTTGACACTTGAATAAATCGTCAGTATGACTCAGGTACGCTTTTCAATAAAGTTTTTCTTTGTCATTTCATTTTTCCTGAAGTACAACTGCTGTTTAGACATCTTCGTTCTTTTACACCACCGGCAAACCATGTCGATCTGCTTGGAGAATATGAAAGATGTTTCCTTCTTACCTCTACCCATTGAAAATCGCTGGGCACTTTCTCGCTAGCTTCATTCCCAGGACTTGGCGTTAGGGCATGCTCTTTATCCAAATGCTTTGGAGGGTTCTGCGCGAGAGTAAAACGCTACAGCTGGTCCACAGTTGATTAGGAGGATCTCATATTGGGCTACCGTTATATGTCTTCCATACAAATAACTTCGCGAGGGCAATGGTCATTGGCTGTTGGGAGAAGATCCGTGAGGCTATATTGTCTTCGGAACGAGTCAGATCCACAGCCAATGAATTCAACAGTTGCTCCTCGTGACGAAATTTTGGAAAGGTTCAGTTTTGATGAGGACGGCGAAATTATGAACTATACAGTAGAAACAAACAAGGACGGAACATCTATGTTTTTCCTGAGGGGAACAGAATGAATATAGGCGATGCTTAATAGTGCGTTATTATCATTCTCTTGCACATGCAAGCATTCATTATTCCTTCTAATTCAAATTTCTAGACACCCACGTAGTAGTTGGCGATTCAAATGCACCTGGTTGCAGGATGCAATCCATTCGTTTGCCCGCTGCTCCGTACATATTCTTAAATGAACTAGAGATAAAAGGATCTCTAGTAGTCGTTTCAGGGGGAGCAGATATTCTCTTTTTCGACTGGCAAAAACTAGAGGGACTGAGGCTTTATCCTGATCTAGTGGATGATCCGGAGGAATGAATGTGTACTTTGCTAAATCTGCCCCCGCCTAACTTATATTGCATATACAGCCACTAATCACGCTTGCACAGTTCCGTTCTTCCCTTCCTCTTCTCGTTGCTGAGCGAATACATGGCTCTGCGGGTGAAATCTCTCTCCATGTTATCCAAGTTCGTGAAATCTTATAGTCTTTTGAACTGCAAGACCCCCGTAGCGAGCGTCTAGAGTGGCTTTCGGAACTGTTGGTTACCACACATATCCTCGCGCTCATATGCGGAAACCTCCTAGGTTCTGAGGGCTTCTCTCGCTTTCAGTCGACGAAGCTGAGGGATTACAGGTCGAACTCGGGGATAACTTTGACTGTCGGCGAAATTCCACGACGTTCTGACGTGCTCACTAATGAATAAAGCCACCAGGCGGGTGTGCTCTTTTTAGTTTCGCGCTCCCCAGGGGAGAATACGAAAGAGAAGATAGCTGTGGACCATACAAGCTTTATGTTCTACGAATAACTGACGGAGATTATGAGCACACATTTTGGATTACGCTTGAACTGTTAGAAGTATCGAAATTCATTCCGGGGTTTCTTCCATGTCCTTGCCATAGACCTTGTTCATGGCATACTGATTGTCCAATATCGTGGTAGAAAGCTAGTTATCCACTACTGATAATATCCACATTAATTTTGACGCGTACTGATTCAAGCAAGATTCAGGGCGAAAGAGTAGCCACTGTTTGTGGCAATTAGAGCAGCACAGCCACAATATCGTCACAACTTGTAATCGCTGCGGTTACGTTCGCGTCAAGCCTACTTCTCTGGTGTTTAAACTGCTTGCCAAGCATACACTGGCTTTGCAGCTGAACGCAGAATGGTTCAGATTGCTGATCTTCCCGTCGGGGAAGGCCATCCCGTCGCGCTCGAAATAGCCAGCCTAAAATCTGCAGTTGCGCGCTTTCAGGCAGGAGCCGTCCATAACTATAACATTTACCTCCTGTTCTGACGTTAGTTTAAGAACAGGATGAGGCCCATGCATCTTCTACCAAGCTTCAGCGTCATTCTCTCGACGCTACACGCGTGCATGAGCGACTCGCGCCGCTCGAGCGGGAGAACAACCTCCTCAAGGCAGAGCTAGCCGTCTTGCGCGCGAATCCACATCCAGACACGTCCCCACAGTCACATCCCGCAGCACTACAGGTCCAGCAGCTGACTCTGTCTCTTCGGCATTTATCGGATAAACTCTCGTTGACAGAGCATTCTCTTTTGGAACGCACTACAGAGCTCGCTCATGCCAAGAGCGAAACAGCCAGGGCGAAGCTCACAGCAGAAGGCGCCTATGAGTTGGCCGCCCGTGTGCGTGGCCGCGAAGAGTCAGGGAAGGTGCGCGAGCGTGAGCTGGAATGGAAGATCAAGACCATGGAGGAGGAGCTGAAGATGTCGGACATGGTCCTCAAGGAATACGCGGATCTCGTGCGGTCGCTGGAAGGCAGACCAAGTCTTCGCATGCCTGCTCAGCCCTCACATTCATCATCAGGGGACGTTGACTCTGGAACTGCTGCCACTGCTGTGGATGCTTCGCCAAGTACCAGCTCCGCATCACTTCCCAGCTTTCTCGAGGATAGGAAGCTTGAGCTTCGCAAGCTAGTCGCAGAATTTCAAGGGGAGACAGAAAAACTCCAGGCTGAGCTGGACCGTGTGTACGACAAGTTGGTTACCTCGGAAGCCAGATGTGAATCCGACCGTAAAAGTGCCGAGCTCGACCGCAGTGAACTCTCAAAAGCCCAATTTGAACTCCAGAAACTCAAGCTGGATGATAATGCTGCTGCAAAGATAGTCTCCCGATACATGTACACTATTAAGTTTTTTGCTTAACTGTTCCAAACTTATCATATTATCTATACAGGAAATTCTCCCAAAAATCTACCGACACCCTCCAGCAGGCCATGCAAACTCTCAAGACGCGGCATGCCGTCACAGTGGACACCCTATCTTCCCAACTCTACGCTGCTTCCTCGCAACTGCAGTTTGCGGAGGCAGCAGCAGGCCGAGTCCGCGATGCGCTAGACGAACTGGGCGGGGAGATTATGAAGGAGACATACGGTCGTCGTCGGGAGGTGGCCCTGCGCAT
>JASFDH010002135.1:0-11912 GCA_036937195.1 Nidularia pulvinata | reverse complement strand
GAGGACCATCGGGGCAACCACACACTCCAAATTCTCATCATAGCCGAAGGGATGCAACGCCTCCTGTGGATGGGCGCAAAGGACGCCATTACCGGGAACACTATTCTCGTTCTGGAAGAGGAGGACAAGGATACTTCGTACGTTTTGGCGGAGTTCTGGGGCGCTGGTCTTAAAGCTGCCATTCATCAAGGAGAAAGTGAGTTCACGAATGCATTTAGTTCTGGATAGTTGTCTTACTGCTCTTCTTAGCCACAAGGGCGGGCGAATATCTCAACTTGTGCAGAGAAAGGTGTAAAAATCCCGAGTTCGTCGAGGCAGTGAGAAATAGGGATGCTAAGTCTAAGGCCTCGGAAACTCCTGAACCTTCGACATCTGCCTTAGCTGATCTTACTATTCACTGACATTCAGTTATATCATATACCACTTGGATTCTTGTGCATATAATGCACCTGCAGTCTTGCTATAATTATCACGAAATGCCGTAATCTCATCTCATCTTATCACGGAACGGAGATACCGTCGGTTAACATATACTTCCGGTCCGACGCTTAAACGGCGTTCACTTCTCTCTTTACTTCCACCTCGAATATACCCAATGTCCGGTGTCCTGCGGACCTCTTCCCTCGCGCGCTTCTCCACCTGCGAGATCTCCGACGCCCTCGTCAAGCTCTCCTCCCCCCATGGCGGGCTTCTCCCGGATATCCACATGCTCTCCCCCGCCGCCTCGGCTTCCCCAGTGCGCATATGCGGGCGGGCGTACACAGTGAAGATGGTCCTTGCGTCGGAGAAGGATGCACCAAAGTTGTCGGAGCACTTCGTCGACACGGCCACAGAAGGCTCGGTCATCCTCATTGACGCACCTCCTCGTGAGTACTGCACTCTTGTGAAGCGCAAATCTCTATCGCCGCTGTCTCGACTTCACGGTCTATATTCTATATTCTATGCTAAATGATGCTCTACAGAAGCTAAAAACGCCGTCTGGGGCGGCCTAATGTCCGCCGGTGCCCTCACCCGCTCAGCAATAGGCGTCGTCATCTCGGGACGTTGTCGCGACCTCGCCGAGCACCGCTCCCTCAACTTCCCCGTCTTCGCACGGGGCCACTCCACCCTCGGACAGTCGCCCTTCACCCGACCTTCCGCAGTCAATATACCCCTGCTCATCGCGCCCCAAGGGCCGGGCGCAGACACCTTCCCCGGCGTGCAGGTGGAGCCTGGGGACTGGCTCGTCGCGGACGAGGATGGCGTCGTGTGCGTGCCGCAGGGGTTGGAGGAGGAGGTGCTCGCGCTGGCGGCGAAGGGGCGGGAGGTGGATGAGCGGTGTATGGAGGATATCAGGCAGGGCAAGGGCGTGCAGGCTTCGTTCAAGTTACACAGAGGAAAGTAGAAAGAGAAAGAGAGTAGATGGATCGGTCCAGTGCTAAGCGCTGTGAGAGTGCCAATAACGTACAATGAATTATGACTTATACTTGTATGATTTGGTACAAACGAATGCCATGGCCGCGCGCGTGCGGCGTGCGTATGTAATTGTATAATACTTATGGATCAAGAACGGCGCACTATCAAGTACAAACTGATCTGAATATCGGACGGGCAAAAGAGCTATCTACAACGTCAATTACCTGGAACGAAAACTTCGGGCGAACACCGGTATGCTATAATTTAAGTGAATTATCAGGAAGGCTGGTCAGTATTATGTTTACTGGTGAATATAATAACTTACAACTCATCTTTGATTCAAGGCTGCGAGAATCTTCGGGCCATTCTGCTGCCAAAATGAGATGTCCAAGCACTTGGCAGCTATCTCGTCCCGCAGGGTCCTTGCATCTTCGTCGGAGAGCGGAGCCTCGCTCAACACAGGGTTGTCGTTCACAGACTCCCATGACTGCTGAGATGACGACTTCGAAGCCGAGGGCACCATAGTGCGGTGCTGTGCAAGATATGTATCACTACAAGCCCACAAGGCATGCAACTGAATCAGCAGCTTACCTGGTCCGTAAGTTCCTGGTCAAATGACCGTAAATCGGCAAGAAATAGTGGTAGAATTTATTGGAAGGCCTGCTGTGCTTTTTTTTCAGTGTACCATGGGGGCGAATAGAATTTTCTGAAGTCTTCGTGCAAAGGTACAACCGTGGTGGTGTCGTGACTCTGGTAATGCAACAACAGCATTAACATACGAGCGTAGTAATAACACATTGCTTCTCCCAAGTGATGGAATGGGCTGTTCTCGTGTATCGTGGCTGCAGCGATGGCCAATGTTTTGAGGGTCAAAGGTGTCGTGAAATGGATCTCGTTTAGAATCATGGTATCGGACACAGAAAGATCGGTACTCCAAGATCCCGGTGTCAAACAGACTGTATCGCCAGGAGGTGGATTTGTGTTTTTAATCGAATTACTGATGAATTGAGCATTAGCCTTCGATGTTTTGTAGTTCGCGGTGGCATTGCTTTTGATAGTAGGTGTCAGCGGCAAATCTGACATTGGTTGGGGAGTCAAGCCTCAGGCAATGGTATCACGGCAGAGAAAGAATGAAACTCACTGATGGTTAGAATTTCAGTGGAGATGTCTTCTTCCGCTCCTTCAGCAGTTGCTATAGAATGTCAGATCAATGGTGAGAATTCAGAAGTAGATATGAACAACTCACCAGTCTCCCTCATAACAACGCCAAGAACCGAGCTCTCATCAGCAGGTCCAGGAGCTGGAGCTGACAGTCTTAACGCATCAGAAGAGGGAACAAAAACTGGGAATACGAGGATTGAACAACTCACTACACTCATCTTCATCTGTGCAATCAAACCGGAGTGTCTGTAATCCATGGATAGGCGAATCGACAAGCACCTCCACATACTCGTGCAGCCAAGGGTTCTTCATGTCCTTAACATGCCTAGCTTTGATGCAGTGCAGTAAGTCAATACGTTTTGCGGTGTTGGGTTGAGCGAACGATCTTTTGAGTGAGTCTTTAAACCAGAGAACATGCAATGCCCTTCCAGGCTCGGGAAGGTCGAAGGCTATGTCAGGTTCGTGAGGTGCAGCCATTAATCCTAGTCGCTGGAAGAAGTTGGACACAGAAAGAAAGGCTCTCTGCAATTGAGTGGGGGGCATGGTATAAGCGAATCTAGGTAGGATACGTTTCCTCTGCTCCAAATTGCAGGGATTGCGATAGAGAAGCGGGATGTATGTGAAGGACGTATATGAAGTTAGAAGTTGGAGAAATCAGACTTCAACCACAATGAAACAAACAAGCTGTCTCGGAGAAATCTCAATGTCTCGCGGCGTTGGAGCTATATTGTCTTCGAGGATCAGCAACCCATCTTGGGATCCAAAACTTCCCGGTCCTTCTAGACCTGCAATCTTTAGGGCATAAAGATTCTATAAATGGGAGGTAAGTAAATATTAACTATAAATAGATATCAAACGACTTACTACCAGAGCTCTGGCTAGCAGTGACACCCTTAAAACTTGGATGAATCACTGGGGGTAGCTGTGAGTCAGTAGGAATCCTGAACACCGTCGAACAGTCACCTTTCACCCAACCATCGGCAGTCAATACACCCCTGTCGTGGGGAACGCCCATCGCGCGGTGCACCCCAAGGGCCGGGCGCAGACACCTTCCTCGGCATGCAGGTCGAGCCGAGAACTAGCTCATCGCGGACGAGGATGGCGTCGTGTGCGTACCGCAAGGGTTGGAGAAGGAGGCGCTCACGCTGGCGGCGAAGGGGCGGGAGGTGAATGAGCGGGTGCATGGAGGATACAAGGACATGCATCTGCTATATTTGATCAGCAGAGACTAGGGGTGTACAGGCTTTGTTCGAGTTACATACAGAGGGAAATAGAGGAAAATAGGGATAAGGATCCACGGATATTACTCTAATGATAGATGCACGTAAGAATAAAATGAGGAATATATGGTATGATAATAGATGACTTAACGATACAGACCCCTAACAAGTAGTCCCAGTGAAAGAACGAAACCGAATGAATGTAAACTGATATCATTTACTCTTTTTCCCTGTCGAACCTTTCCGTCCGCCGTCCTTCGCACCTTGGAGTGGCTTTAACCACTCCCACCCGTTCGGCTTCGCAGGACTGGCCTGTGCCTGCGCCTTGAAGATCTCACCTCTGCTCAAGCAAAAGTCGATGTGCGCGTTTAGCCCCTGATTATCGGTCTGCAGCGTCTTCCCGCATATAGGGCACTCATGTGACGTAACTGCTGCTGGGATCTCCAGCCCGAACTTCGGGGATGGCTGAGGAGCTTCGCTCGTGCTCCTTGGTCGTGTTATAGTAGGTGGAGCAAGTTGGCTGGTAGAGGCGCGAGCGGATTGGGGCTTCAGAGACCGACTAGGTGCCGATACTGGTGGACGAGATTTCGGGACTGGCTTCTCGTCGTGAGATTCCAACTTGATAGCGTCATTGAGATCGTCGACATCGTCCTGGATAAGCGTATCGTCCTCGTCAAGTTCATGAAATCCAGGCATGGAGTCTGCATTGTCTTCCCGATCCAGCTCTTCATGTTCAAGCTTTCGCTTCTTCCGCGGAGACTCATTCTTAGCAGGTTCAAAGAACTTTGGAAAAATGTCAGGAACATGTATAAGAATAAAGTAACACTACCTTACTCGTTTAATGCCATGGCCCGACGACGCTCTAAGGTCCTTTAGCTTTGTCACTCTCAAGCCAATGAGCCGAATCTTAAGCGGAAGTTCTGGGAGAAGCAGTTCTTTCCCAGTCTGCATCCACCATACTAATGTCAGCGATTTTGGTTAAAATTAAGGCGCAGCAGAAGCGTACTGCAAAGAGGTCCTCTGATTTCCCTGATATCCACCGATCAAATGACTTGGCCCGCGTAAACACTAGGGAAGAACCATGAACACTCGTTCGTACTCGAACAGTAGAGCTACTCGCCTTGGTACGTATCAAGTTTGTACTTCAGAGTCACCGTGCGACCTGTCCACCCAGTCTCTTCCATATCCTTCTCTAGCTCAATAGCAACCTCCTGGAGTTTCTGCAGGATCTTGTCTTTGTCGCCAAGAGGGCTAAATGTACTGCAGATGATACATGTTATGAGATAATGTTGCGAATTCTCGGAAGTAGAAGAGTATATACCGTTCTGCACCTATGCTTTTACGCTCTTCCCGTTGATGTGGCTGCACGATGTTTGACCCGATCCCAAGGTACGTTCGCAGAAGAAATACGAGACCGAACCGTTTGTCCATTAGGGAGATGATGGCTCGATGCGTGTAGATGTCACCGCACGTCTACAGTACTGTTGTGAGCAACGATTGAGCATACTACCAAGCAGAGCTTCGTCATTACCTTGATACCAACGGAATCCAGCAGACGTTCGTTGACACGACCGATGAATGGAATTTTGCGGATTGAGAGGCCGTGCATGAAATCCTTAATGGATTTGCTTTCGAAGGGAAGTTGAAACTGGCCATTGGGCTTGTTCTAGAAAAAAAGAGCGTTTTCAGTATACCATGCTGTACAAGCGTCGAGTTGAGTTTACCCTGTCCGAGCAAATCTGCATGTGGTAGGCAGATGAACATTGATAGATGAACATACGCTATATTTATGCTAACCTTTGCGAGCATCTAGGATTGAGACTTTATAGTTAATGACCCGCGAAAGAACTTGCAGGCCACAATAAACTGACCTTGTTTGGAGCAATCCCAGCGCTGACTGTCAACCTTGTTTCCTCAAACACCTGACTCCTCATCTGCTGCACGCACTCAGCCGCTTCAATCCCATGCTCTTTACAGTACGCAGTGATACTGTGCTCCATCAGACTCCGCCTGCTCAATAACAAAGTTGGACTCACTTTAGATATGCTTCGTCGCAGCCTGCAGGAAGCATAGTCGGGTTGTATCGTCTGAAGATTTCCATAACTTGATTCGACAATTCCGAATACCGGGAGAAGTGAAGGGGTATGAAGATAAGGTCTGGACACAGTTTCTTCGCAACGAAACCTAGTTAAAGTAACATTTAGTTCCAGTTATTAGTCGCTCCGAGAAACCTTACCAGCCATCCCAGATCTTACTCCAAATTTCCTTGCTTCATAAGAAGCGGTGCATAGAACCCCATGGCCCACCTGAATAACTGTCAGAATGCAGGACAACATGATAGTCGTTCGTCCCTACTCCGAACGCTTTCCCTGCCAGATCTGGATTATCTAGAAGTTCGACACTCTAAAGCATAAAAGTTGAGGTTGATAGCCTCGAAATCAACTATGGAGACCTTACAGCATAGAACGCATCCATATCGACATGAACGATCATTTGAGTCAGGTCGCGTTCGGCTTCCAGTTGAACAAGCTGAAATCAAAGATATTGAGCCCAACTTCAACAAGTTTTGGAAGGGATAATTACCAGTTTATCTGCTGCTAATTCTATCTTGTCTACGAGTGTACGACTAAAAAACGGTTCAGCAGTTAAGGGCAAGAACACGCACGAATATCGGCGCCTTTCAGCGCTTCATCTCTTTCTTTTATAATCCTATTTATACGCTCCGTAAGTTCCTTGTCCTTCTTCTTCTCGTTCTAGTGAGAGATTAAGCTTTAGCATCGTCAAGTGGTTGAGGTGCATACTTCGTAGAACTTCGAGCCCTTCGAAACTTCTGCGATAATACGGTTAATTTCACTTTGATCCTTAGTAAGTCTTCGTCGAATATATTAGCTTTTCACAGTGAAACCAGGAAGGATCGTTGGGAGCAGCGCTACTGACCCGGCTTTGCCTGAAGACGGCCCTGCCAGTCGTTTGACGAGACTGGCGCTTTCTTGAGACGGTACGAGGCCAAGATTCATATGTTCGTATTGCTCCTGAGGGCATGCACAGAATTGAACACCTCAGTTGAATTTCCGGTTGACTGCCACACCACACAGTGTGGTTTAGAGACAAGTTGACTCGCGGGACCGTGGTGCCGCTAAGTGTGACTACGTTACCAAGCGCACCTGACCGTGATGGCGCTTAATGAAATTGACGCGTCGCGAATTTGAAACCAGATTGAAACGGCTGCCAACAGAAATCTGTGTTTCTCTGATTTTACAAGTATCTAGTTTCTTCGCATAATAAGACATATGATTGATCATAAATTCCAAATAGCTACATATAAATAATATTTACGTGATAAAGTAGCGTACATAGCTTTTTGCGGCGACCATCATAACATACAGAAATATCAAAATATTACGATAAAATAACAAAACTCATCCAATAAATGAAGAGAAGCATCGAGCAGGAGATCGAAGATAATAACTTCAAAATCCACATATCATTAAACGAGTTCCTCCAGACGCCGTCTGACAGTACTCCTGAGGAATCTTATACATCCGACGTCCGTGTCCCATGTCTGAGACTTGCTCCGAGGAACAACGGGATTGTCGCGATCGAAAGAACTAGCCCAGGCAAGTGATGGCCCCTGTTCAATCACACCCATGGAAGCAGGACTTGTGGAGAGGAATAGCTTAAGGAAACCAGCGTCGACATGGGAATGATCTGATAGTGCAAAGGATAAAGCCTCTGATCCTGGTAATCCCGTCCCGATCTCGAGTCTGCTACCTTTCGGAAGAGGCGTTCTTCGAATAGATGTTTCGGGATGGTAAAGCATCGTAATTCCATAGCAGTTGGGATCCATGTATGCCAAGTACGGCCAGAGGTCGTAGTCGGATTTGTTCCGCAGAATGACCGTGTAAATGGCAGATGGGTCGTAGGGAATTGAAGCCTGGCCATTTTCAAAGAGATTATTTCCCATGCGAGCCAATGAAGAGGGGTTTATGCGATAAAGTTCCATGTGTACAAGGTCTCGGAGGGGATTTTCGGGATTTTTGCAGTGAAGGTGGAGATCGAAACGAGCCGCGTCCTCGGCGACTTGAAGACCAGTTTTCTTCTCAATTTTCAAGCATTTGCGAGAATGCGCTAAGATCATGTCATCGTGCCTCTCGACGATGACGTTACGATGACTAACAGTGAGAGATATGTCAGCTTTCTCTGACCGCTTAACGCGCACGATGTTCAGTTTGGTCTTGGCGTCCGAATTTTCGAGTTTGGAAGGAATAAGCCTCCGAAGTCTACAATGTCGAAAGAAAGAAGAACAAGTGGATTTAAGCTTGACACGAAATGGGCGACGGTTGTTCCACCGAGTCACTTTCGCCCAGCACGTAGAAGGAATACGCGTATCCCCAGATTTTGATTCGACGAATGACCATGTGGCGTAAACGTGGGTGACGATTACAGTGCCGATGGAGGGGTTATGAGAAGAACGGTAGTGGTGTGCGTGGAGCGAAAGTTCGCTTCCTTCCACGATTCCCTGTATAGCGCCGACCTCGACTCTCAACCTGTTACTCACATCCAAAGCAACAGGCAAGAACTGAGCGTCCGGAACGAAAGGTACCCCATTGAATAAAGTTTGATTTTTATGCTGCCCCAAACAAACAGGTCGCTGGTCGCCCATTTTCTCGACAATGAGCTCTGTCAATTGGTCGTAGGACATGCGGTGTAGCGGCAGCTCGCTCGCTATGCCGATGAGACGGCTAGTGAATCGCCCGCCGTTTTTTTCTTCCACAGCTGTACCCCCAGGGCTGCATGCGGCAAGAAGTGTGTGGGTGGAGGGGCGAAGGCCGCAAAACCCAAGTCGTGACGTATGGTTCTGCCCACGAGCTGTAGGCCAGAGACCGCGATAGAGGTCGTCAGGGCCTGCCTTTGTTGTGGCAGTCCAACGAATATGGCTGCGGTCGCGAATATTTGCCCGCGTTTGCGGAGGGGAGAAGCAGCAATCCAGAATCAGGGTAATATTTTCACCCTTCACTCTGGCAAGATCGCTAATCATCGCATGCATAGAACGGTCGGAAATTCCAGCTATGCGACCATGAGGCGTTTTGGTGTCGTGATCGTAAGTGCAGATGACCTCGACGTTTGCAGACGGGGCAGGGCCGTGAAACCAGTCCGCCGGGGCAGGAACGATGCTGCCATGGCCGGCAAAGTATATGAGTATAGCGTCACCACGCTCTATGTTGACATTGTTTGTTAAGTGCTCCATGAAACAGTCCTCGATTTCTTGTTTGGTGGCGTCGCCGTCCAGCAACGTGCATATCTGGCTCTTCGGCACCTTCAGACAGCCCATAAGCCAACTTTGGATCCCGTTGGCATCGTCGACGCATGAATGAAGATTCCAGATCCTGCCGGATTCGTAGCTGTCGATGCCAATGATGAGGGCGAATACTCGTGGTGTCGACATGTCTACCTGCACCAAGAGTCAGCGAGGGACCAGTGATAAAATAATCAAAAGCGGTTGCTCACACCCTCGGACGCAGAAGAACGTTGCAGTCAGAGATTGGTGAGAACAGGAAGCAAGAAGAATTAAGTAGTGAGACAACAGTTCGTTTAAATGACTCGGAACTGCATGCAACTGCAAACACCTGTAACACATGCGCAATGAAACGTGTTGACAAATATGCGGCTGTCAGCTCATTAATGTCGGACAGTGCACATGTCCATGCACAGTCCACTAGCGATTATACGCGTCGTCGATTGATAGAGCCACAGAACCCGCAGCTAGATGGGAAATACTGGAAATCCGATTGTTTGGGCCGAGCAAAAGCCCTCGATTCAGAGGTCACGGCGGAAGTGAGACAGAGAGGCCGAGAGAGCGCCGCTGAAGAGTATTAAAATAAAACCGGAAGATCCGCATCGTAGCAAGCATCTCGGATCGTTCTTGTTAACAGAGGGTTCACGATATATCGGTCGAAGTCAAAGGGAAATCTCAGTGTATCGTGGTTGAAGAGTGTTTGTCATGGTGACTACAACCCAGTCGATACCCTCTAAAGGTAACACGCATCAACAACCAGGACACACCATCCTCCATCCTTCTATCCACCATGAGTTTCGGACCCGTATGCCAGCAATGTAAAGAGCCTCTACAGGTACTTAACTTATCTCTTGTCATGAATTGTATGCTCTAAGCAGAAACTGCGGCAGCTGGATGCGTCGCTCATTGATCTCGCACCATCGGTGTACGACATGTTCGCCGCTGCTTTGCCTTCATCCCAGCCCTCTCATGCACTACACGCGTTAGATGCCCAGAAGCTTGCTCAGCGACCCGCATCTCCGTCTGTTAAATCCGCCTGGGAGCGCTCGCAGAGCGTTAGCTCGTCTAATAAGTCTGGTGCCGCGTTGTCGTCGCGTGCTCAGGAAAAGATGTCTCAGCGAGGCTCTCCGCTACCGAATGAGTCATTTGTTCTTCTGCAGGATAGTGTCATACGGAATATCCCACCATCGCCTCCTCCCGCTTCACGCTCGAAGAAAGGCTCTATAAAAGCTCGGAATGCCACACCAAAGACACCTACTACTCCAACAACGCCACAGCCTGAGCCCGACCATCCTAATCCTTCTCCACTGTCGCATCATTTGCGTTCTACAGCGCGTCTCTTTAACCTCTTATCTACACACACAGACATCGATCATCCACTATGCGCGGAGTGCACGCAAATACTGCTCAGCACGCTGCAGAAACAGCTTGATGAAACGAAGAAAGAGAGGGACGGATACATCGCTTTCGAGAAAGAGGTGCGGAAAGAGCGAGAAAGGGAAGCACAAGGGATGTCAAAGGAGGAAGCAGAGAAGCGAATAGAGAAATTGAAGCATGAAGAACGCCTGGCAATTGAGCAGCTGAAGGAGGCTGAGCGCGAACGCGAACAGCTCGACGAAGAACTCCGGGCATTGGAGCTGGACGAGAAGGCTCTCGAAGCTGAGGAGGCAGAGTCAGCTCCACTTTGCTGATATCCACCATGCCCCGCTGACCACTTGCAGGTTCTGGAAAGCACACAACGACCATCTGCTGACAGCCGAGCACCAGGCGGCACAATTGGCTACTCTGAGAGCAGCTTATGCAGCAGACGCTGCTACTCTGGAAAAGCTAGAAAGAACCAACGTGTACAATGACGCATTCTGCATTGGTCACGATGGCGTATTTGGAGCCATCAATGGTCTCCGGCTGGGACGAGTGCCTGGTGTTCCTGTGAGTGCACATTTCCTGTACCAGCTGATCATGCAATGAAACAATTCTAGGTCGAATGGGCCGAAATAAATGCTGCTTGGGGACAAACGCTGCTTCTGCTGTATACCATTGCCCGAAAGCTAGATTACAAGTTCGAGCAGTAAGTGGAGATGAAATTGGATATTTAGTATGTTTACTTAACATTTGCGAAGCTACCGATTGGTTCCCATGGGCTCCTTCTCACGTATTGAGAAAACGACCGGAGACAAAGCAAGCTATGAACTGTATGGCTCTGGCGATCTACATTTCGGGCGTCTGCTGCATAACCGAAGATTCGACATTGGGATGGTTTCTTTCCTAGACTGTCTCAAACATTTCATGGACCACATTAAATCTCAAGATCCGGGTGTTGAGTTCCCACATCAGTATGTGGCCCACCGTTGCATCTGCGAGCGTACAGCTGACCACTGCGCAGGGTCTCGAAGGATAGAATCGGTGATGTGTCCGTGAAGCTTCAGTTCAACCAAGAAGAGGCGTGGACGCGATCTTTGCGACATGTGCTGCTGGCCCTGAAGATATGTCTGAAGTGGACGACTAATCCCAATCCATAGTGTCAGTAGGCGTTGTAACTATTGTAGGTAGTCAGGATGCGATCTAGATAAGATAAGATCTCGCCACAACACTTCGATGTTGATGACGTGATTATACGCATCTTGATGTCAGCTTCCCCGGGTCGAAGCACCGCTTAGAAATCCCGCGGTACACCGTAATCAATTGCTAACCAAGCCCGCAGGAACATGTACATTTGACCCTTCTCAGGACCTAATTTACCTGGAAAAGCGTACCGTGGACGGACTGCTGTTCTTTAACCAGCAGGAGGATTAGTCGGCCCGGCATTTGCTTCCGCGTGGATTTCGTTGTTTGCATTAGCA
>JASFDH010002134.1:0-11918 GCA_036937195.1 Nidularia pulvinata | reverse complement strand
GAAATAGACCGGAGTAAACCTGAGTAAACCCGGAGATGAGCGGGAAGTCGGGAAAGCGTCGGGATTGATTGTAAGTGGTACGGAGATGGCGCACCCTGCGCCGTATAGGGATATGACAGGGTGTAGGAATAGTGACAAGTGCTGGGGAGCAATGCAAAACTGAGCCAATGGGTGTTGGTGATAAACCAGCACTGCCCATTTTGTATTTTATGCTCTTCAGGGCTTGTTTCAAACTCAGACAGACAATGATATCTGCCAACATGTGAGTAAGACATGACAATGAATGACTCACATTGCATTGTTCTATCAGCAGCAATGGAAGCACAGAGTGCTTCCATCTTTAATCTGTCATGAGTTTGGCAGATCCAATGACAATAGACTCACACAAACAATGAGTAATCATTGTTGTGTATAAATAGCTATGACAGTTATTAGATCTGCAGAGGGACTATTAATAACACTTCTGATAGAATGTTCTATTTCTAGAACAGTCTTTTTATAGTCTTTTTAATAATATAATTTAGGCATTATGGTTGTGATGCTAGCATTGGCATCCATTCCAGGCTTAAATTTTAATAACATATTACCTAGTCTAGTCTCAAGGAGTTTTGCATGATGTATGATGTCAAATAAGGGTGGATATTTAATATAAGCTTCATATCAGTATATACAAGAGATGGAATTGAGAAAAATGGCTTAAAATTATATCATTGCATTAGGGGAACAAATTCAGTTGAAGGTGCAACTCACAATCCAATCAGAAGAAATTTTGCATCTTTGAATGCCTCTCTTGAACAAGCTGATTTGCTTATTGCTGATTTTTGTCATTGGCATAATATTGACTCTTGTTCACATCACAAGTCACCCATGACTTGATCATGAAATTCTAAAGCTTAGAGCTGAAATTACATGGAATTCAAAGCCAGTCATATTAACCTGGTGCTCAGTGCAAGATACTGAATTACTGCTATTACCCCCATGATATAAATTGCAAATGAATTCTTTGCATCAGAGATGAGCTATCATGAAAGAGCTGGCATTTTCTATTCTTTTAAACTTCACATATAAAAGCTAAAAGAAAAACAAAAGGACATATATACATTTTGGCTGATGCTCAAGAGACAAAATTTGCTGTTGCTCCAATTCAACAAAGGAAAAATTTGAAATGTTTCATCAAGCAGTTCAGATTGGGGGAGAATGGTGCTCACCATAAGGTGCACCAAATTTTGACCTAATGGCTCAATGGTGGTCATCAAAAGCAAGTATAACATCTATTTTTTACAAGCTGCATGAACACCTTGCTACATATTGTAAAACCTGGTTTGAATGTAGGCAAGAGAAGCAGACCATGATAAATAGTCAAAATCAGCACCAGCCTAAAGAGCAGTGCATTAGATCTTCAAAGCACATATCTCAGGTGCTCCCTCCTGCTTCTCAAAACATGCCTGGAATATCAACAGATCTGGATGAACCAATGTTAGCTATTAGTGTGAATAATTTTGAATCTGATTTCAATCAGGCTGGGGATTCTATGGATGTAACTGATCCTCCAAATGATCTCTCTATTATACCGGTGTCCAATACTTCCCCAGCACCTGCTCTAGCTGGATCTCAGTCAAAAATTTAAATACAGCAATCTTCATCATCAAATGCAAATTTTGAAAAGTATGATCCAAATGAAACTCAAAAGAAAAGGAGAAGAGGAAAACTCTTTGTACATGCAGGAAGAGATGAATACGATTATCCAGGTCTACACAACCAAAATATATGTAAATTTCTGTGAGCAAATATTTGTTTTGACTGGATTGTGATAGAAATTGACACTATCAAACCTTCTGATCAACATGAAAGAAAGGATTGAAAGAGTACCATTTTTTTCCTCCAGGAATGACATGAACCACGTTGAATTACAACTCTAAATAAACAAATCACTCAAATTACTATGTAAAAATCAGTTTTCTGTTTACCAGAATTGAACTGGGCACCTGGACTCAATAAAAATGCACAAGTGCACAATTAAGAATTAATCTAACTAGCCATTTTGAACTGTGTACACAGACTGCTGTAGATTGAGTATTTGATTTAAAATAATAAAAAACTCATTGTCCCAGACATGACACCAGAGCCTGGATTGTGCACACACCATCAAACTTTGATTGTTTGTGCACCAATATTAAATGTGTATTCTGACCATCATAATTTGTGCACATGTGCATCTGAATAAATATGCAAAATGTTTGCTAGATGCAACAGTCCTGGTGGGTCATAATAAACAGCTAATTGCTTCAACTTCTGCAAACATTCTCTCTACTGCTACCACTTGTCACCAAGCCCCCCGTTTTCTGGCAAGCAGCTTGATAATGCTTTCTTTTCTTTCAGAATGTGGATAAAAACATACAAGGATGAGTGGGGAAAGAATAGCAACTGGAATTGTAGATATGATTGAAACAACTGTAGGTTGCCTCGTCCAAACATATATGACCAGACCAACCAGAAATAAGAGCACCCCACATGCTACAATCGGAAGCCCTGAGAAAAGACTAGCGGCGATGAAAGCGTCCATGGAGCAACAATGCGATTGTTGGTGGACCATCTGTGGCACAGTCCATTCCTTATTCAGAGTTTCAACTTCTTCAACGTTGAGTAGCTCGAACCATCGTGCTGCAATGCTGGCTTGCACTGCCCCGAAGATGTCGAGAGATATCCCTGCGAGCCAGAAGGCATTGATTACTTTATCAGCAGTGTCAGAGTCGTTCATGAGAGACGCAGACAACATTTGTGATTGGAGGCCGGCAAAGAATGTGGCCTACCAGTGTTTTGAGTCAATGGGAGCAAGCTTCAGTATGCGATAGCTGCACTCACCATGACAGCGAGCGATCTGAACCCTTCCATCGTTATCTTACGATGATCGATTATCTTATTATCATGCTCGTCATTAGATCCTTGCCGTTTGTGTGTTAAGTAATGCAGCAGCTAAGATGTTGAAATCTAAGTCACCTGTAGATTGGATATGCGGGCATTCGCGCTCTCTCATTGAGCTTGTTCTCGTTTTCTCTCGATGGGCCATTGAAGTTAACAGTTCACGTTATGTGCGTCTTTTATACGTCTCCTTGTCAAGAATTCATTTTATCTGTCAGTTAGGTCCGAAACTCTAAACAGAACAAAGGTGTGTTGCCATCGGAAAATAGTTGATGCCGCCCCGCGAGTACTTATACTTAGTCCCATGAGGCCTAGTAGCTAGTTCGAGTATGGATCCGTCTGCTCACGTGGAAGCAACCGCCGTCCTCGCTGCTCTCTCTTTCTACTTAACCAGCTCTTCTACGTTGCAGCCATAATCGTCTATCACGTCTGCTTATGATTCTTATGGCCCTATGGCCCTAGCTCCGGTCAAGATCCTATCGTGGGTAATGGAGTTGTGCGGCCGCAAGCGGCGCAGTGGCGGTGTACGTCCCTTGTCCTCTTGCATCACGACTCGTCCCTTGTCGCTGCACTCTCCATCCCCCTACTCTTCCTGTGCGCTCTTAACAGTTCTCCTCTTCATCCTCCGCATCCTTCAAGCCAATATCGCCTTCCCGTCACGACCGTGAACATCCGTCGGCAACCAGACCCCGTTTCTGCACGCCCTCCTAGCCTCACCTCCAGTCGCCGCCTTCCCTCCTGTAGAAACGAAAGTTTCTATATCTCAAAAGAATTTATCTTTCTATCATCCAGCTCATACCCTGTATTCACATTTTTGATTTGTATGTGACTCGAAGGCTCATTTTGTAACCAGACTAACACCACACATAGGTAAGCTGCACATTTTTGTCTGCAACCAATGGATTACTCACATTATTAGCGTCCTGTTTACAAGGTTAGAACAAAAATGATATAGGTTAAAGTCATTTCAAGGGTAACAGAGCCAAAAGTCGTACAAGACCGTATTCCACCATAAAGCAACCTGTACCGTGCCGTCGAAGGCCTTTGGAAGGTGTGTACGGTACGGATATGGCAATTCATTTACCATGCTGCCATCGTCTTCATACGGCCGTATGCCGTATACGGTACGGTGTGCAGTCTTATGCGAATCGCATAATGGGAAAATAGAGCAATGTTAAGCCACTGACGGTCTTTCTCGTCTGGTAAGCTGTCTAATCCACGCTATACAAATATGCTAACAAGAAATCTTCTCTTCAGATCGCCCGCTCGTGGTCACGGTGCCTACAGACCCGATAACAATGCAAGCGTGCCCCGAGGGTAGCTGCCTCGTCTCCTCCCAACAAGGAGAATCCGGCTGAGCATTCCAAGCATCAGCGCCGACTCAAATCCCTAAGTTGCGTGATCAGCGTCGCCCTCGCCGCCTGTCGTTGTTTGACGATACGACGTCACGGCGGATGTGGGACTGGCGCTGAACAAGGGTCATGGGATACCAAGAGGCTTGTACAACGGGAACCTGCAAGGTACTCACTCCCACTGTCTCCCCAAAGGCACTCAGACAAATCGTATCGTATCTCCAGGTATACAATCTTCGAACACAAGCCCCGATATCCGCACGTCAAGCAGTCTACTCAACTGCGCTAGAGTTTCACGCGCAACGCCACATGACCCTTGTTAATCCAGGACCCAGCTACAGGGTTATGGTTGTCGAGTCAAAGACGACAGTAGTATACCCACGGTGGCAGATCGCGCCGCGATTGAGATGGATGGCGATATGATACTTCTGCCTTCCTTTCTTTCCACACTCTCCACGGCCTCAAAAGCCCCATGCATAGCTTCCAGGCCCCGGCGCTCGGCTCTTGGCGTCTGGGGGACCACCTGACATTCAGCTCGGTCTCTCTTCCTGCCTGCACCGCTCGACCTGACATACCACCGACACTCGCCTATGAGGACCCCCACCTTTCACATGCTCTAAGTCAGGCCCTCAGCGTACTACCGGCGAGATCAATGTCGAAAATGGCGAGTCCCGGCACGAAGGATGACGATGAAGGTTTCGATACGTCAAGTGCGTAATCTGTTCCGTCCGTACCTCGTATCTACAGGGGAAGGATGGCATCGTCCTGCTGCGCGCTGATGACGCGGAGTAGGAAGACAATCGGTTAAGAACGTTAGTATCAAGGTAGTAGCCCCCGCTCTCGTCCTCGATGCCCGCACTTCAAACTATTCCACTTTAATTGACATCTACAGATACCATGCCGCTTGCACCCCATTCCTCGTTTCTACCACCCCTCTTTCGATAATCTCCCCCATCCTACGATCTGCGTACACCGATCGCGTGTCGTTTCCGCCTACAATGCCGCCGATTACCCCATCGACACGAGCAACGCCAACATGCTTGATTTCGACGGCGGCTATCTCGCAACATCGGAGATGCGCAGGGGATTTTCATTAAATTGGATGGGTCATAAGGTGCTGCCTCTTTTTACTTCCCAAGGGCGGCGCCGCCATTAGCTGTCATACATTGCAAACTAGTTACCTGCGAGGCCCTCCACTCACTTCGTCCCACCACCGACACCCGTCTCCATCCAGTTCCTTTGTTGAAGCCCACGACGTCACCATTGACCATGCCCAATATGCCAGCTGTCACCTGCTCTCATCAAGGCAATTTCACCTGGGATTCAGCGTCATCCAGCGCTCGAGAGAATTCGTGCGCGACATGCCAGCCTCTCCAAAGCAAACATGTGCTATCCGGGAATAGAATATAGTCCTCGTGTGTTTCGACACGCTTGCTTATCTCGTCGACGCTGCTCATCACAGGGAGCCAGGCGAGGTGGTCTTGGTGCTTGACCGATGAACGACGTTGGTTGTACGTTCTCTGTGGTAAGACGAGGTACGTATTACTCTATGGTTATCTCGAGTACGTACAGAATGCTAATTCAGTAGTAATATCTAAATAAAATGGGCTTGATTAAAGGAAGAGAAACAAACACAGATATCGAATGAATATTGTAGGAAAGCTGGGCTCTCGGGCATGAGCTGTGACGGATTAGCAGCAGCTGTAAGTCGATGTATGTATCCTGTAAATCTAGCCTACATCTATTTATCTGAGTAGATAGGACTGCATTCCAGGACAATAAATTTATATATATATATATTTAAAGCTTGATGCATTGTACAAAATATAAATTCACCATTGGAAATATACTCCATGTACAACACCTCACTTGTGCTAGCACTGAGTTCAAAACCCAGATATTCCCAACTTCTCCTTTCACATTGTATTGGGTCAATCTTTATATAGAATAATGGGTTTTGTGAGAATAATCCATCTACTCCATTTGAGGCTATCTAGGTGTTAGTTGCATCAGTGCATCACTGTTAGTCTCTATGTGCTGTGGGAATCTATGATATTGAGGCCACTTTCTTTGTATCATGTGTGCTCTATATAATTAGCTTATGCATGCACTCATGTACAGTTCTGTGCAAAATTTCAAAATTCTCACACAACTCTCAAATGCATGCAAAAAAGTTCTGTGCAAAACTGTGCAACTTTATGCAACTGTTGTGCAACTTGTGCATGCACTCACCTGTCCATGCAAAACAGACTGCCCATTTGCTTTCTATCAACTACAATAGATATATCTAGCAAACAACACCTTTACTCTAACTCAGCCTCTGATACACTGTGGTAAGTAATGAGTACAATTCATGCCTCTTGGAATGTTCCCTTCAAGTTCAAAACACAGGTGGCATTTCATGCAAGTTGGCTAACCTGTGCACAAATCAGTCAACATGTGCCATGATATGCACAAATATGCACAAAATCTGCAGCAATTTTGTGTAAGTCAATGATGGGTTATGCAAATAAGTAATGATCCATGCTGGACTGTATTTTCAATTTTTAATCAAAGAGATGAAGCACAAGATTACATATAAACTGTAATTAGGGCAAAGCTGGAACATAAAATTGTATAATGATTATTAGAACACTGACTACAAAGGCCTAACTGTGCTTGTCTCAGTGAGAGAAAATTAGAATATAAGGCTCAGCATTTGCATTTCAAATGACCGAGGGAAGACAGCATGAAGCAGTCATATTTATCCTACATGTATCTCTCAATACTGTAAGTAGATAAACAATAGAATAGCTGCATTATACAGCAGAAGAAATGGAGCCAAGCTACAAGCACTGTAGGCAATGCAGTATTTGAAGGTACAAGTATGATAAAGTGATTGTTAATAGGCATAAGAAATGCTACATGTAACAAGGTATATATTCCATAGGGTATTATGCATACATTGAAAGGTGCAGGTGAGTTCCAGGAATATGGTCAGGAATGGAGATGGCAGCACAAAACATTGGATACTTGTCACAAGTTTGCTAGTGCTACTCTAACACTCAGAGCCTATATTGTAATTTCAAATTTCTGATAACACTAAGACAGTTCTGTACAACAGCATTGAGATAATTATTTAGATATATGGGATATGTGTCACTTGTGTAGATCTACTTTCTTTCATATGATGCTTATGCAGGTGAGCAGGTGGTTGCACAAATGCACAGGAGTTGCACAAATGCAGGGTTTTGACTTGTGCAAGTGAGACACCTGTGTGCATCTGTGATTATTGAATAATATATTTAGTAATGAAACCTAAAAATAGTTACTGGACAACATCTGAGCCTTCAAGTATCAATATTCTCTTGATGCACATGGATTATGGGATTGTGGACTGAGTTCTTCAAGCCATGGTGAGTTTTACATGCTGTGGGAACAAATAATGACACAGAATCATCTTGATGGAATCATTAAATACACAACCATTGAAGGAAATTGCCATACACATAGTTTGAACAGGCATACTAAACTGTGAAATGTCAAGGCTCCTGAAGTGATACAAAGTAGCCTGAGTAAGGAAGGTATCCCATAAGTGCTCTAACAAGTAAGGATAAATAACCTTTTTGTTCATAGCAACATCTCATTGACTACTGGAGGTTCAAAGTTGATAGGACAATGTAAGGCTAAATAGTAGGTAAATGTAAAAATCCAACTACAGTTTGTGAGCACAATTTGAGTGCTGAGGATGAAGGTAATAAACAGTCCCCAAAGGAGGGACTGTCAAGAAAAGCAAGAACATACAATGGAAGTCACTTGTGGACTGTGAACAAAGGCTGACTAAGCCTGAAGTGAAGTCTCCAATGACTGGAGCAAAATGCATTTGAAGTGGGCAAGGTTAAGGTGGTGAGCAAAGTCCTGTATGAAGGACAGAAATGATGCAATGATGCAGGAAAAATGAGGTGAATACTCATGGATTCAACTGCCCCCCAATTACCTAGGTACAAGGGTTTTTATACCTACAAAGTGCCAAGGGGAAAGGAAAATTAAAGGGTAGAGACAAGAAATGGGGACATCATTTGCCAAGGGGCACAAAGATGAGGATAAAAGAGACAGAGAAGGATCATGAAAAAGGAGGTCAAGAAATACAGGAGGGGAACAAAAGCAGATGCTTCAGTTCTAAGACATACCCACATAATGATCACATGTGTATGTATGCTTTGAACCCAATGGATGATGCAATGCTGTTGATCAGTCCATGTTGAGTTGCTGGTTACACTGGATCTGTCTATATCTTGACATGTTGAACTTAGGTGCAGGAGCATGATGTTGTTCAGATGGGTTTTGAGGAGTCATGCTTCTTTGTTATAGAGGACCATGGTCTCATGTACTGTACATAGGCAAGCTGGGACCTCTACACTCCAATAAGTGAGACAAGGTGAGGAGTTGGCAGGATTGAACAGCTTTCTGGAGAACTGTAAGAATAAATGTATGTAGATACTATCACCTGTGTAATAAATACTGAAGTAGATTGTAGTTGCACAAATTTGCACATCTGTGCAAGTGTGCCTGCAAAAAGGTAGCTGCCCCACCTACTTCCAAGGGCCCACAAACACTGCCAATCCTGCTCAAATATCTCACCAGTCCTGCTGACATGTACTAATGCTAGCTGAGATGAGGAGTGCACAATGACAATGAGTCAGCACCAGCAAAAGTATGGCAATGGGGCCAAGTATTGATGCTAGGGAAGGTGTCAAAAGGATGAGAAGGAGGCCAGCAGGGAAAGGTGTCAAAGAGAAGGCCAGCAGCAGCAGTGACAGACCAGGTCAAGCATCAATAATTGACAAAAAAGAAGAGGCACAATGACAATGACAAGGAGCAAGGTCCACCATCAGCAACAGGGCCAATGTTGAGAGGGCAATACTCAAGAGAGAGATGTGGAGGAATGTGTCAAGAGGGCTATACAGGAAAATTTTCACTGCTGAGAAAATAATGAGATCAAAGCTTGTAACTCATCAGAACTGACAATATATAACACTTACAGTAGAAAATGATAATGCCAGTTCAAATGGTGAAATATTTGCAAATAAATTCCACTGCTGAGAATATAATGAGATTAAAGCTGTTAGCTTACCAGAATTGACAATATGATACACCTCTGGTATAAAGATGACAACCCTAGTTCAAACTGTGAAACAATTGTGGATAAATTTCAGTGCTGAGAATATACTGAGATTAAGGTCATTTATTTTCCAGAAGTGACAAGATGATACACTTCTGGTAGAACCATGATAATCCTAGATCTTGCCATGAAATACTTGTGAACAAATTTCAACACTCACAATATAATGAGATTAAAGTCATTTACCTACCAGAAGCAACAAGACCATACATTTCTTGTAGAACAAGGACAATCCCCAAAGAAATAAGGCCTATTTCCCGATCGAGATAACGTCATTGCCGTATCTTATATAACATAATATTCCCTTATCAGTAAAGCCACACTTTTAGCGGAATCTCAACTCTCCCTGGAAATAACGCCGGTCTTAAATTTTCGTGATGCAGTTTACTTTCAATATTGAGGGTAGTGATTTGGTCGCAATGTCCATATCAATTACCGCCATGTACGACATGGAAGAAGATAGCGCTCCTCAATACGCCGCTTTATTACCTCCTGGAGGCCACATTATCCATCTTCCTGACCCTTACGGTGAAAACACCGGAACTTACACGGTTTCTTTATTTCTCCAAATGAAATGTCTCGAAATATATCACCGAGAATATCGAAGCCTGGTACCTCGAACAGCAAAATCAGAATTGAAGTCATGCATGAACTACTTACGACAATCATTGATCTGCCGTGCTGATACTAGGTTGGAACCGTTAAAGAATGATGCTGCGGAAACATATAAGCAGTACGACACTGTATGTCGTGATTGGACCAAGATATACAAGGCGGATCGTACTTACCGAAAATCTCAGGAATGGAACCATAGCTTTGATGTTGTGGAAGAACCCGAAAGTATGTAGATGATAGCATGCGAGATGTTTTCCAGGTCCATAGAGCTCATCCCTCATGGAATCAACAGCAGACAAGAACTATCGACAAATATGTCAAAGAATATACTTAATAATGCAAAGTTATTCACGTAGTACCGCCAATCCCTACATTTGAGTCCAAATTATCCACGATTTGGCTCCAACCAGCCATGCGTTGTTTCTCACTTTCATTTGGTAAGTTTATTTCATGATACATCTAATTGTACACAGACATACCTTGAAAAGCACTTTTGACCGGGTCCAAACCACAGAGCGACACCAACAACGCCCAGGTTAAGAAGTTCAGCAACCCATATCTCACCCCCAATTATAGTAGCTTTCACATATCCAAGTAGAAATGGTTCCACCAGAGATTCGTTGTTTTCGAGCACCCAGATAAAGTACTCTGTAAACTCGTGATATATCCAACATGGTGTGGGTAGATATTCTGTTGCTTAGTTCTACTGAATGCCAATGGAGAACATATGCTACTGTCTTGACATCGCTGTCTACAGAAGTATTAGAACATCGAAGAAGTAGCATACTCAGCATCTCACTTGTCAGAGGAGTTGATTAAGCACTTAACTGTAAGCTGGGACATCATACAAGTGGGTTCAATCACAGCTGGGGGTCATCAATTTCGCAGGATACTAAATTCATGCGAAACGAAGTTGCAATTCTTTTCTTCTTTCGCCTGGCGAAATTCTGAATATTTAGTCAATTCTCTGTGTAGGAATACCCGACTGGAAGGTATGAGAAACTATATATTTACATTGGCTATTGTTTTCGGCAGAATTTCGCCTTTTCTATCCATTTCCCACTCTTCATAATTGAAAAAGAGTTGGAAATTTTGTCTCTGTTTTCCCCATGAGAAAATATCATCAAAACTTATTGTTCTCCTGTCAGCAATATTCTTGTAAAGTTCATCCCACCAAACATTGGCAGAGATGAATTTTGTATCGATTTTACGACTTGCAGAACCATAAAATTTTAATTGTATTCTCCCTTTAGGAAAATCGAAACAATAATTTAACTGTTGTGTAAATTCTGCCGAAAATAATGGCCAAAGTAAATATATGATTTCTCCTACATTTTAATCAGGTATTCTCCCACAGAGAATTGACGAAAAATTCAGAATTTTGCCAGGTGAAAGAGGAAAAGAATTGCAAGTCTGTTTTGCATGAATTTAGCATCCTGCGAAATTGACAACTCCCAGCCGTGAATGCGTCTTCCTGTGTCTTTTTTATCTGTTGTTCACACCAACATTTAAATTCCGGGATCATTACTACACATATAGGAATATCTGATTAAGGGATATCTAACATAATGACGGCCGATGATAGATATTTCAGTATCCATCACGATTCTCCACAGACTCTGCTAACCAGCCGAAACTGACACCCGGCCACAACACAGACCAGCAGATATCAAGGTCAAGGCCCTTGTACGCCGACAGCACAAAAGTATTTACGTATATTTTCTTCTGCTGTACCAGTCCAGCTTGTACCTTCCATCTGGCAGGCCTTCCACGATGGTGAAGCACGTGTCGCGGCAAGGATATCAGTGATAACGCCTTCATTCAGCACTACTCTGCGTCCACCAGGGGAAGCGCCACTTTGGTTCATCGTC